>CAXITT010000119.1:553510-564254 GCA_964033795.1 Lymnaea stagnalis
CAAGGACATGGTTTCAAGCTTCAATGGTCTTCAAATGGTTTTTTCATTCGTGGGGGAAACTTTAACCAGTTCCTCAAAGCAGTAAAGATGACTCACCTATTCTTCGTTGATGTCTATAGCAAGACTGAGCCAAACCGTTTGAATGGGTTTCGAAAAAAAAAAAAAAAGACAATAAGAGTTAAAGATAATGATGTCCTTCATCGGTGTGAGAATTTGGAAGACGTCAACATTTTTCCAGGAAAGAAAATTATATTGCCTTCAAACTTGATAGGAAGTCCAAGTTATATAGCTCCAAAATGCCAAGAAGCTATGGCCATGAATTTTGTAACATTCACGTGTAATTCTAAAGGAAGAGAAATCATGAAAAATTTATTTCATGGTCAGCTACCATGCGACCAGCCTGCACAAAAATGAAGAAATTGAACAAAATTATATGTGCTGTTAAGGGTGCCCAGCCGAAGCTAAATGATATTGTAAAATCCTGTGTGATACACACCCAAAGCATGTTTTAGCCTGAAGAAACACACAGTGCATCACCAAACATATCATTTAGAAAGAATAAATGTCCGGTCCGTGGACAACATTAATATGTTTTATAGATTAATTAGATACCAACAATTTGTGTCAATATAACAATATAAGTTAAGCTTTAATAATAATGATACATAATACACAAGAAAACGTTTCGGCACATGCCTTCATCAGTACAGCAACAAAATATGTAAATAAGTATAAATTAAATTTACATAATATATATATATATACATATATCCTACCTAAAAAAAACAGGAGAGGGCGCAACAACTAGACAAAAACATTCTGTTGGTGTCTAAGTAATCTATTTTGAAGCTTTATCACAGTCCAACACCTTTTATATGTTTTATACCAGGAAAGAAACCGATGATGTACAGCAAAAGTCCCACCGATTAAGAAAAAAAAATGGTTTATACGAAATCTCATTCTCTGTGATAAATAAGCATATTTTTCGTAGACGTAGCAACTGTCGAAGGAATTCTATCCCATCACCTTTTCAACTTTCCAATTAGCATGAATTGCCTGATAATTCTTTGATGATGACTCGCAATGGGATACTTGCATAACATTCGCTGCATTTAATCAAATGCAAGGACAACTGGGGCAATTGTTTACATTGATTTGTATCATGTGTCGGCCGTCGGGTGCAGCAGCATTTTTCCACAGCTATAAAGACAATCTTATGGAAGACTATAAGAGGTCGTTTACTGGTGGAGAAAAGGCTGTCTATTTGACACTTTAAGAATTATAATTTCTCCTTCAAACAAATGTAAAGTGATTGGCAGATTTCGGTCCATAGTTCCAGACGGCCACTGTGACGAACCGATTCATTCTAGACAATTTTACGATCTAATTCCCGAAAAAGCCATGTTCGAAAAAAAGTTTCAAATGCTCAACTTAAAGACGAGAAGAAGTTTCGACAAAATCAGGAAAGCAATTGAAAGTCAAAACTTAAACACACATCTGTTCTTTATTGATGAACTTGTCGGAAGTGGTAAAACCTTCCTTTACAACACAGTAATTCACTATGTGCGTAGTAAAAATTAATTAGTCCTGCCATGTGCATTTACATGCATCGCAGCAGCTTTGGTTGAGAGAGGCAGCACATCTCAATGTCGTTTCACGCTGCCTATTCAAATGAATGAAACTTCAACCCCTACTAATTGACATGGATTAATATGGCAAAATGAACTTGAAAAAGCCAGGTGATATTTTGAGGTAAACCTTCAATGGCTCCCGGCACATAGAGTAACTGCAGTTGACAAAATGTTAAGAGAACTCTCAGCGGACGATCCGAAATTTCGTTATCAATATAAAAAAAAAAAATTAAAAAAATGGAGGTGCGATTTCTTTTTTGGTTGAGAAGATTTTAGACTAATTCTCACTTATGGTTCCTAATGGCAGCAGAACTGAAATACTTTCTTGATGCATGAAGAATAGTAAGTTTGGGAGAATGAATCAGGCGCTATGATAGAACTAAAACATTCGTGCTAATGATGACAACATCCCATCAGAACACCGAGGCTTTTCTAAATGGCTTTAAAAACTTGGGAATGGAAAACTTTATTGCCTGGATTAGATAAACATAAATTTGAAATTCTTTCAGTCTGTACTGAGAATGGATGTATTCTTAAAACTATCTTTCCTGAGGTCATCCAATAAAGAGACGGGGGCATTGCTACCCGCGCAATCCTGAATACAAAACACCAGGGGTCACTTCAACTTAATTAAAAGACCTTTGAAATAACGGGGAGGCAGCAAACTATCGAAAATATTTTTTTTAACCGCTTAACACACCTGGAAGTCTGCTTCTACAGAAGGTCTTTGATATGGCACTGAAATGGTCTTCAAGCATATGATATCAAAAGTCAATGACTGTGAAATACTATAAAGATCTTTTTAAGGTACCAGGGTATTTATTCCAAGACTTATTTTTTTTTGCAAACAACGAAACTGACCTTTCCTTTACATTAAAGGACGAACATAATTTCCTTTGAGACTTTCTTATGCAATGACCATCAAAAAATGAATTTACTTAGTATTTATATCCAGTCTGCAGTACTCAGTCATGGACAACTTTATGCTGCCTATTCATGAATAAATTCATTTCAGCAAGCCTAGGTAAAAGTCTTAGGAACTGACCAACAAGGCAATTTAAAGAAAGGTTTACATCAAACATGTTGTCTGAAAAGAAGTTTTCGCCCAATAATTAAACTTCATAGCCAGCCAATACTTGCCAATAAAGTGCTCGCCACCCGGACTTACAACGGGAACTTCAGCTAGTTTTATATATATATATATATATATATATAAAGTCTGATAAATATTTGGACATTAGGGGATTTTCAGAAAAAAAAACATGCAAACAATAGTTATTATTATTATTTTTTTAATTTAGCTATTTTTAAAATTGTTACGTTTATTCCTCATCATTGTTCTTTGACTTCGGTATAAAGTTTATGCTGGCATGTAAAGCTAATAAATTTCTCACCTTTATCCTTCCCGTTGCAGTTGTCGACGAAACTGAGATGTGTCAGGTCGGGGAGGCAGACCTACAAAAACATTACAAAAAGTGCCCTAAAGGCGAAGGTCACAACGATTTCATTCCTGTTGACGACTTTACCGTCAAACATTTGCCTGGTTACCATGACGACGACGACTTATTCAATCTTATTCAGGTTATAGCCAAACTGACCGTAAAAATAGAGGTCAGATACGTCAGTCCGAATAGACCAGATTTCTGGCCTGTCAATGATCTCCAAGGTAATGAAAGGATCCCATACGCTTCTTCAGACACAAAGGGAAGAACTCATTTAAGGGTCGGTACTGGCAGAGCAAGGGTTGTCACTGATCACGGTAGAGAAACTGCAGAAAAGTGCAAATGTAAGTCTTGTGTACAATCGGCATCATCACGAGGCATCATGGGTAAGATCTCTATTTCGACAGCCACGCACGTGGTGTTTGATCAACTCGAGGCTGACAAGACCGTGTGTATTTTTTTCTACGACAAGCAAGATAGTCAAGGGGTGTGCATCGATGGCTGGAAGGTTGAGATGACGGACTTGGCTCAAGAAAGGTGCAGACTGAAGTGTACAACGTGCAACGGTGACCTGGTCCGCAAGCTGCACGCGATGATAGAACGGTGGAAAAGCCTATGGACGAAGGTGAACGACAGATACCACGGCGTGAGAGACGTTGAAAAGTGTGCCATAATGGTATCTCATCCTCACGGGTGTCCGAAACAGGTGTCGGTGGGCAAGTGGACCAGCCGCTTCTGTGTGAAGGCGGTGAGGCCAAATGTCCAAGATGTGAAATTCTGCTACACGACATCCTCGTGCCCTGGCAGCAGCGGCGCCCCGGTCTACATCTTGGGGTATGATGGTTGGTTAGACCACGGCCACAGCGGGGTGGGATCTAATGGAATAAATATCAGCGGCGTAGGACGCTTCGTTGTTTAAAAAATGAAATGACAGTAACGTGCAATCTTTTAAAACCTTTTCAAAAGATGAAGTGGCGAGTAGAAGGTTTTTTTTTTCTTTCCAGGTTATTTACATTTATTTAGTGCTCTTTTAGAGTTTTGAAAATATTAAACGCTCTTTTCCAATTGTATCTTAGTTTCTTTATCTAATTTTCACTAGAAAAATACATTTTCGATTTTATTTCTACACTAAGACTTGTAGATTTTAAACGCCTTGCTGGTAAAGTTCAAGATCTTCTTCTTCTCTCTCTCTATCTCTCTCTTTATATATATATATATATATATATATATATATATATATATATAATATATATATATATATATATATATATATATAGTATATATATAAATAATATATATATAAATATATATATAAATATATATATTGATCATTCAGGCTCCTATGTGTTTAGAGGAATTTGCTATTATTCTGTGCATGGTATTGAAGAGGATAATTCACTGGTTGCAAGGCCAACTCAGCAAGTTTACCAGGAACTGGAAATTTGAAGGCCTAAGGCAAAAGACACAAATGTGTCAAGTGTTGTCGCCTTAACTGTTCCTTTTGGAACTTGTTCCAGTCCCTGATTGTCTTTGGCAGGAATGAGCAGCTCCTATACTGTGTTCTTGCTGGTATGAGCTGGAACGGCCTGTCGTGGCTTAGTCGCTGTCTATGGGGGAGAGGGAAGATTTTCTGTTTAATACTGGAACAGTGGACAAGCTCATTTTTATCTTGTACATCATGATGATCCTGGATATCCGTCTTCTTTACTCCAATAGTGACCAGCCCAGTGTTTACAGCATGCTGCCAACTCTAGACGCATTCCTGTAGCGGTTCAGATCAAAACGTATTGCCCGCAGTGAGATCGCCTCCAACCTGTCATTGCTCCGTTCACTTGAGTAGTTTGTTATTTCGTTTGATGACATTTTGAAATGTTGAATATTTTTTAGATGTTTTTGTTTGTAAAATGCTCCATTGGCATTATGCTAATTTAGTGACATGTTCTGTTGGTGAAAAGTTATGTTGGTGAGATGTAATGTTGGTGACAAGCAATGTTCCCTTTAAGCTGCGCGTCTGCGCGGCCGCGCAGTAATCTCAGGGAAGCCGAGCACGAGTTTTGAGTACCGCGCTGCTAATTTCCACTTAAGGGTGTGTTTGTGTCTGTAAGCTGTAAAATTTGCGTACAAAAAATTTATGCTGTAAAAATTTGCACACAAATTTATGATTTTGCACACGAACCAACAAAACTTAGAGGGAACATTGGTGACAAGGCCTGTTGGTGACGTGTCCTTTTGGTGACAAGTTCTTTTGCTGAGATGTTTTTTTGTGAGATGTTCTGTTGGTGACAAGTTCTGTTGGTGAGATGTTCTTTTGTGAGATGTTCTGTTGGTGACAAGTTCTGTTGGTGAGATGTTCTTTTTGTGAGAAGTTCTGTTGGTGACAAGCTCTTTGGTGAGATGACCCGTTGGTGACATGTTCTTTTGGTGATATGTTCTTTTGGTGAGATGTTGTGTTGGTGACATGTTGTGTTGGTGACATGTTGTGTTGGTGACATGTTCTGTTGGTGCCATGTTCTGTTAACACATATGCTTGACAGTTTAAATCTATGTAAAAAAATATATTTTACAAAACACGTTTCTTCTACGTGCAGTAGAATTCTATTCTCAGAGTGAATTTGAACTGAGTTGCTGTACTTCGCGATAAACAAAAATGTTTAAAATCCAGCTACAATTATGGGGGACACTTTAATAAAAGAACGAAGATTTGAGTTCATCGCTAGAAGTTTGTTATTTGATGTCTTAATCTGAAAAATCAGGCATCTCAGAGAGAGAGAGAAAACAAATGAAAAGTAGAGTTAACAGCAGCCACACCAGGTCGGAGAAAACGAAAGCGCAAGGGAAATATAAAGAAGCAAACCAAAATGGAAAAAAACAGTTTAAAAGAAGGTAAAAAGGCCTACATAGTGGCCAAGCATCAAAACAGCAGAAGAGGCAGACAGGAAGGGCAACTTGAAAGAGCTCTGTGAGATAACAAGAAAGCTGTCAGGGAGATAGAAAAGGCCGGAGAGACCTGTCAAAGATAGAGAAGGTAGGCCAATTACAGAAAGGAAGGAGCACCACAAAAAATTAGTGGAATACTTTAAGGAACTATTAAACAGACCCCCACCCACAGAGGAAACAGACATGAAACCAGCAAATGAAGACTAACAAGAAAGCGCACCAAATAAGAAAGAAATTGTTTGTACCATCAAGCAGCTCAAAATAGGGAAAGCACGGGACCAGATAACATGACAACAGAGAGGATGAGAGCTGATATAGATACAATTGTCAACATGTTGAACCCTCTGTTTGAAAAGATATATGTGAAGCAGAGAGAGTTCCAAACGATTGGAAATAAGGACACCTCAACAAGATCCCAAAGTAAGGGGACCTCAGCAACTGTGCAAATAAAAAAAATAAGTCAGAAAAGGATGCCTCTTGTCCCCTTTTCTATTCATTCTCGCGATTGACTGGATAATGAAAAATCCACAGACAAAAAGAGGAATGGGATACTCTGGACACACTGGGAAAAACTGAATAATTTAGACTTTGCAGTCGACATTGCTCTTCTGTCCCACAACCAGCTACAAATGCAGGAAAAGACAAAAGACATAGCCACCATTTTAGCACAGATTGGACTCAATATAAATAAAAGACAAAAAATATGAATGTAAACTCATCCAACCAAGAGCACGTTTGTCTGGCAGGAAAGGCACTGGAAGAAGTGGAGACCTTCAATTACTTAGACAGCACCATAGACACAAATAGCGGATCCGATGCGGACGTAAGGGCTAGAACTGGAAAAGCTAGATCAGCATTTGTGCTATTAAATAAAATATGGAAGCAAAACTGCAAACCACGGGCAGAATATTTTATACAAATTTCAAAACAGTCCTACTATATGGTGCAGAAACTTGGAAAACAACAGTAGGATTATGCCGAAAAAGCAGACATTCATAAACACATGCCTTAGAAAGGTCCTGAAAATCAAATGGCCAAATACTATCATCAACAAAGATCTACTTGAAAGGACACACCATGGGGCCCATTGATGAAGATATCATAAGAAAAGATGGAGGTGGATCGTACATACGCTCCGAAAACCCCCAGATAGCACCACCAGACAATGCCTAACATGGAACCCACAGGGAAAAAGAAAGAGAGAAAGTCCTAAGAATTGGAGACGCGAGCTAGAGGCAGTCACGCAAAATATGGGATACACTTGGAAGCAGTTGGAAAGGAAAGCGCATGACCGTGATGAGTGGAAAATTCTTGTAGACAAGTACCTCCCACGAATCAAGGAAATGTGAATATCCATAGATTTGAGTGTAGCTTTTAGAGAGTCTTTGGAGCTTTTTTTCTTTTTCCCTGCCCAGAAGCTGAGCGCTTCCTGCAAAGCCTAAATTCATTGATCTAATATTTCCATATACCTTGATTTGATTGATCTAATATTTCCATATACCTTGATTTGATTGATCAAACTGAGGTGGCTAACAGACACAGGAAACAGCTTAATTATTTATTTAGAAAAAAGAACCACAAAATAATCTGAAAAGGAGCCCCTGTAAAAAAAGGCCCCTCTTTAATAAAAATAAAAATAAGCAGATAAAATTAATGGGGTACACTTAGTAATCTTAGAAGCATTACACCATCTAAGATTGTTTTCCACAAAATTAATCGTTTAAAAATAACATAATTCGTCGCTATGCGGACTTCATAAAAATTTCAAGAGCTAAAAGAATCAAAAATTTCAACCACACTTATCGTGAAATAATTATTTTATTTTTTTTTCAACCAAACAATGTTATTTAAAAAGGGAAAAAAATGAACTGGGAACTACTTGTAGAACTCCTTATAAAATGTTATGCCGAAGGTAAAAAAAAAAAAAAGAAGAATCTGGAAAACTTTGATAAGATATTAACATGAGACGCCAACATGACGTGGACAAATTTTGTTTTAATTTATCAGGTTCTTAAAACGTACAGTCACCATTTTTTAAATACGTTGTTCATCCGTCGAAGATCGACGAGGACCATCAAGTCGTCCGGTGACTTATGACTTGCGCGGGTGACTTTTGTTTCAAGTGAGGAAGAGTTGCGCAGCGTCAACCTCACTCTCTCGTCCGGGCGCACCATATCCAAGGGCAAGACTCTACGTCAAGACGACCAGGGATGGGTACGTTTGCAGGAATTGTCATTGTATGCGCCTTACGGGACTCCAACTCCGGGTTTGAGGTTCCTTCTCTTAGATGAGAGTTAAATACAATCTTTTATCGAGGACCTGATTTCTGATCTCTCAAACAGTCTAAAACTTATAACACATTATATTTTAGTAACAGTATATATTCTAGTACAATATATTACATATTTTAGTAACAGATTTGTTTGTTATTTTTAAATTGCACACATTCCAATTCATTTACAGGGAATTGAACCCACAAACAATGAAATAATGGAAAATGCATATGTATAAACATTATGTAAAAAAAAAATGTTTACACATTTAATAAGACTAAATAACAGAATACAGACATTAATAGTAATTTATCCACACCTAGAAATAGTTCTGAATTTATCCACGATTCCTCATTCCACAAGTTAAGGATTATAACTCTCTTTCTCTGAAGAGAATATCATTTTATAAGCATTACATCCCTTACATCTATTGGCATTTACGTAGATAAATCGGGAAAATCCGTTATTACTTGTAACTAAAGAAAGTTTCAAGTATAAAAAATGAAATAATTTGTCTAATCCTAGACCAATGATACTAAAAATTGTTTTAATATTGAACTAGCTATTGTGCGAAAGTTATGTTGAAGTTTCTTATCTAAACTTTTAAAATCTTCACCATCTTTATTATCTAACTATTAGCAGTATATACGTCTTGAGCCTTGATATTAATGTTGTTTGGACTTGGGCTTGGGTGTCCCTACCATCTATTTTTATTTCAACGCATTATTTATTTTAAATGAAATTATTACTTGATACAAACGTACAGAAAAAAAAAAAATTGTTAATAGTTTTTAAAGGTTGAGTTGATTTTTTTCTCTCAATCTCTAATACTATTGTTAGATCGACACAATTGTAATATATAGACTATGATGTAATAATATATTTAAATGGAAGATTCATACAATTTTCAATCAAGTTTAGGCAATCAGGCGTGTCGATCGTTTCCCTGCAACCATTATTTATTTTGAAGGTTGAAAATTGCATACATTTCAAGAAAATATTCATGTCTTTTAAGATACTTCAAGCATTGGGATTTTAAAAAAAAATCAACTGACAACCTGAAGTTGCAAACATTTGCCACTAAATTGGCAAAAGGTGGATTTGGAAAAGTCACAACTGAAGATTCAGCCCGTGTCATGGGCGCCCGCAGGTAGGGGCAAGGTGGGGCACTTGCCCCCCACCCTCCCCGATTGATTGGATAAAAATTTGTAGACAAAAATAGACAAAAAATGTATTAAAGTAAAGAGAAAATAAAGAGAAAGTAACTTAGCTGATGTCCTGTCCGTTCGTTCACCATACAAATACGCTACAGTAAATTAAAACTATATTAAAACATTACTAAAAATTTGTTCCCCCCCCCTCTGGAAAGTTAATCGATTTTTTTTGCCCCCCTCCCTAGAAAGTTTTCTGCGGGCGCCCATGGCCAGGGTATATCCAAATCATACCAAGAGCGCATCTCGCCCTAAACAGCCTTTAACACTCTGGCGATATAACGCATGTACTGAATATAAGAAGAAAAAAAAAAGAAGAAGAAATAGGTTACTCCGTTATTTAAACATGATGTTTCTCTATTTTCAGTTCAAATTATGCAGTATTTGAATTAATAAAAAAAAATCACGAGAAAATCATCTGAATCATGGCACAGCAATCACAGACAAACATGACTAGGAGATATGGTAAGATTCTGAATCAACAAATCGAGATTTTAAAAGAGGAAGGCATTCATCTCAAAGACACGATAGATGCTTACATACATGAGGTAATCCTATTCTATATTCCTATTCTTATGAATATTTAGAAAAACGGGCAGCGGTACAGATATATTTTTTGTTTGTACTGTGTTTGTTTATCTTTGTGAAAAAAATACTTTAAAATTGTCGTACTTTGTAATTTTATTATTTTCTAATTTTAAAAAAAAAAAAATCAGAATGGCTTTCTTTTAATGCCTGAAATGTTATGTAATATGCTAAAAGAACTTTTATACAGTGTAGTTCTTTTTTTTTAAAGTTTTTAATCAATTAAATAAAGTAAGTCTTAATAATATTGTGTTATTAATTTATAAAATTTAAAAAATAAATGTTTAATTAAACTGCTGTTAAGAGAGTGTTAAGAAGAAAGAGAGAAAGAAATAGAAGAAAAAGAGTGAGGGAGAAAGGATAGAGAGAGAGAGAATGTGTGTTAGAGAGAAAAGAGAGAGAGACAGAGAAAGGAGAGACTGTCAGAGAGAGAAAGGGTAGAGAGATTGTGAGAAGAAAGGATATAAAGAGATGAATAGAGATCAAGAGAGAGAGAGAGAGATTAATAGACAGACAGACAGAAAGACAGATAGATAGATAGATAGATAGATAGATAGATAGATAGATAGATAGATAGATAGATAGATAAATAGATAGATAGATAGATAGATAGATAGATAGATAGATAGATAGATAGATAGATAGATAGATAGATAGATAGATAG
>CAXITT010000119.1:567122-595218 GCA_964033795.1 Lymnaea stagnalis
TAGATGAATGGATAGATAGATAGATAGATAGATAGATAGATAGATAGATAGATAGATAGATAGATAGATAGATAGATAGATAGATAGATAGATAGATAGATAGATAGATAGATAGATAGATAGATAGATAAAAGAGAGAGAAAGAGAGAGAGAAAGAGAGAGAAACAGAGACAAAGAAAGACAGAGAGAGAGAGAGAGAGAGAGAGAGAGAGAGAGAGAGAGAGAGAGAGAGAGAGAGAGAGAAGATGATTTCGCTGCAAATATTCTTATTATATATGTATATATTTTGTTCCCTGAAATTATACTAATGTTATGTTATTATATTTTTTAAACCATCAGATGCAAATTCAAATTCAAACCTATCTTGATGGTACCGTTGGACAGAATCTAGGCTTTGAGGGTCTTCTTATCAGTATACAAGAAGCTGTAGTGTTTGTCGTATCACATTCGGACAGTTTTTCTGGTTTGTATAACACATATTCTCTGTGAGTTATGGATCTACTGTTGTTGGGTGATACGAGTTTGAGTCTGATGTCCAGACAGGTCTCTTACCACATGTAAATAGCGCACGTTGATCTGCTGTCGGGAGGGGGGGGAAGGGGAGGGGGTTGGTTCCGGATTTAGTTGTGTAGGGTCTACAACAGCACCCTATCCTGCACAGAAACACTCAAGCTTTGCATTCCACACCTTTTTTTTTTTTGAAAACACCCCTCTGAGAGTTGACTACACATTTCATTGAGCTGTAGGCTGTGTTCTAAGCACAAATCAAACATTTATCAACGTAGACGCTCTCTATCTCATTCCATTGCATGGAACGCGGGACCACTCAAAAGTATTAAAGAAATACCCTGAGTCACGTGACCTGTTCACCATTAACTAACGACGGAGGCTGATTGTTTTAAAATGCCAGTAATGAAACTTTGAAATATCATCTGTTTGTCTTTTCTACCAATGAAGGGACGCGGATTTTTATTTAACTGTACCAATTAATTATGTTTAATGTTTTAAGGATTTTCTTTCATTCTCAAATCATCAAGAATTGTGTATTGGCATACATTTTTTTGTGTTTTACACATGCAAGATATTTTTTTAGCTATCGCTGACAGCTGCAAGTAATAAAATAGCTAACAAATGGAAGGAATATGTGTATATATATATATATATATATATATATATATATATATATATATATATATATATATATATTATAATATATATTTAGACTCTTTTTTTTTTTTTTATATATATATATATATATATATATATATATATATATATATATATATATTATAAATTATATTAAGGCTCTTCCATTTTTTTTTCAAAACTACATTTTTTGTTAAGTGAGCAATAGTCTGTCTTACTGTCATATAGAGATTATCATGATTTAAGGATCGCGAATACACATCATAAGGTATCAGAGGACAATTAGGCGTGGCAAAGTTTGGGACTCTTTGCACAGATTTACAGAGTGCCAGGATTAGACCTGTAATTTTATGTAAAATTATTTGTATGTTATATATTTCTGAAATACAGATAAATGCAGTGGTGAAGGTGGAAATCCTCCTCTAAGTGCAGCGTGTGCCTCCATGACGTCATCTTCAATGCGACAATTACAATGTACGATTTCTGATGAAAAAGTTGAAGACAAAATGGACCAAAAGCAGACCGAGTCAAATGATGATATCAAAAACAAATTGCAGGATTTGACTGATCAATTTAATAGGATTGGTGTTTCCCTTAAGAATTTAGAGGAAAATGTCAACAACTGCCAAGCTCGACAAGACGAGCTAGAAAAGAAAATGAAATCAAGCAAAGATAATATAATTCTTCAAATAGTTCCTCTCCGAGGTTCTCTGAACGACGTGGTCACATCCCTCGTTGACTTGGCGCAAAAAGTTAAAAACACCGAGCAAGAGCATCAAAATATCTCAAACAAATTAGAGGCATTCAAATGTTCCATCAATCTCGAATCTTCCAAAAGTAAACAGGATTTTGAAGATTTGGTAGGTTCATAAGATAATTATATTTAAAAGATTTTTTGTTTCGAATACTTATTTCATTGATGCAAAGTTTAACAAAGGATTAGAATTATAATTTAAAGTTGTGTCTACTTAGGTTTTAAACGAGGTCTTATTACTTGGCGTGTGTAAGTCGTTTTTATCAATTTGTCTTTTGAATACATTGTGCTTGGGAGTTAATTTTTGTGTGTCCGCTTGACCATACCTCTTTCTGTTTAGCAAGGGTCAAATATTGATTTATTCCCTTCTTTCCTTGTGGCTTGAAGTGTGTACTTTTTGCACACAAATGAGTTATTGGTGACCATGCAACACGATGTGAACTTTTGAGAAAGCATCATGGCGTTTTCGTTTACTTCGGACTTAACTTTAGCCTTTTGGTTGTACGAAATATTGTTTTCTTCTAAAAATTAAGTTTTACTCTTCATGATATTGACATTTAATGTAATATTTTTTAAAGGGTTCCTTCCTTTGATTTGACTTGTTGAAAGTTTTTTAAAAAATTCCCTTTACCGTATACAATATTTGAAAAACGAATGTTTTTGTTTTTTAATCGATCATAGTGAGTTTGGCTTTTTTGTGTATTGCAGCGCTAAAAGAGCGATGTTGAAATTAACGGTCCAACAATTCACTTGACAGATACGTCAATACTCTTAAATTAAATAATTAACTTCTTTTTTTTTCTATTGAGAATAACCTCAAGTGTGGAAAAAAATACTAAAAATACCGTTGAATTTTCCCAAGGTCTGCATTAGCGTCACAATGAACATGATCATTAAATACATTTCTTTGTTTTTGCTAGAGCGTCAGTCATTATTAGTACGCGTTAAGTATCTACTTGCTCTTCCTTAAAAAATATTTACAGTTCTTTCAAAAAAAAAAAAAAAAAAAATTCAAAATCAAATCTTCTTACTTCATAACAAACATTTGTGCACAAAAAAAAAATATTTTAAAATTATGGTAATAGGCTTCATTTCCGATGGATAAAATGTCGTCCTCTTTTTTCTATATGGGAGGGCCTACGTTCAACTGATTAAGCATTCTGGCCCCTTGTTTGAATTCAGAGTGTTGCTTCTCTTAGATGAGTTGCCGTCCAACGCTAACCAGTCCCATTCAACAGGGGTGCTTGGGATGTTGGCTTTGGTGGGGATTGGACCCCAGACCACCAACTATTTGGGATTTTGTGCAGTTCAGACCGCTCGGCCACCTAGCACGCGAATAAATTAATAATTAATTAATAATTTAATAATTTTAAAATTAATTATTTTATTAAAGTTAATTATATAAATTTTAAACTAGAGCATTATATTAACTATTAAATTTAGTTGCATACAAGAATGATCGCGCCATTGTGCTCATTCGTGGGTTGGCTGAGCTATTCCACACTATGTTAGGATTATGGCGTTCAAATGGATTTATCGTTTAACATCTTGAATAACTGATTGATAAAAACATTTAACTATTATATATTGTTAAATAAAAAACTATAAATGTAGATACTCTCTGTATCATTCTTTTACATGTAACGCTGGTCCACTCAAAAATACCCAGAGTAATGTAACCTATTCACCATTAACTAATGATGCGTACTTTGAAATGGCATCATTTGTTTTTTCTACCAAGGAATAATAATAATAATAAGATTCTTATATAGCGCGGTACCCCAGCCTAGCACTGACTCACCGAGCTGTACATAAAAATTTTATCAAAAGAGACATAATCATGACATTAAAATAAAATACATTTATGTAATAAAGAACAGCAATGTATATTCACCCACCCCACCACATAACTTTTACAAGGCAAACCACGGACGGCAGCCAGCAAGATCATTTATCGGTCAGAGGAGGGGAATCAGTCAGTGTAGTATAATTTAAAAAGATATGTTTTGAGTGCAGTTTTGAAGTCCTGGGTGATTGGTATATTGCGTTCGTGTAGTGGCAAAGATCCATTGTTTGGGGGCGCAGAAAGAGAAAGATCGTTCACCATACGTTTTAGTCGCGGACTTTATTTAATTGTAATTCCATTCTAATTTCCAGGAAAAATCTGTCGAAAGTCAAATTCAAATGATGTCCAAAAAAGTAACACAAATAGGTGAGGATTTTCTTAGTGTATTAAGAGAATTAGTCGAACGAAAATAAAATTACACTGTGGTGTACTTTACATTAAAATGTCTCTTTTTTTCCATTAGACTGTACTTTCTAAGGATCATTTAAAGTGCATATTTAGATACCATATAATGTCAATAAGATCTTTTTATAACAAAAACAAATATGTTACTTTCATAATATTTCAAAAATTCTAAATTCATTAACGCTTAGTTTTCTTTAAAATTGTCCACAGAAGCAAAATGCGGCCAATCGACAGTTGGATTCTGTGCGTCACAAAATTTCAAACTCTCTGACCCCATTGTTTATAATGTTGTAAATATAAGTGATATTCACTCTAATTATGGAGACCACTTCAACTCTGCTACAGCAAAATTCAGAGTTCCCATCAACGGGTTTTATATGATAAGCATTACAACAAAAGGTGGTGATATTGGCTCATATGAAGTGTTTTGCAATCACAACATCAAACCCGAACTTTTTGGAGAATACAAACTACAGAAGCGGATCTCAGTATGTGACAATCAAACGGTAACAACATGTTACGACTTGTCAATAGGAGATGTGTTAAGTTTCAGCTTAAAGGCTAATGTTAAAGAAGCTTCCTTTAAAGTTAGTTTTTCTTGTTTTCTGATTAAATAAATATAGCATTTACCATCCAAGCATATGATGGCGAATGATTCAAAAGAATAGCAACCGATAAACCCAAGAGAGAAGAAGAAAAAAGTATAAACAAAAAAAACATGTAATTTATCACCTATTATTTATAGATACAAAATAATTTTGTTAATGTATATAAAATCATTATTAAATCGTATTGTATTAATGTTATTACATTCAGTAGCATCCTACATGGAGAGTGGAAGGATGGGGATATATGGTCCACACTAGGTGACACCCTACAATAGGGTGACACGAAATTAAATGAATTATAAATTTGACGAAGCTCTCTCGCAAGAATTTCATTTTTGTAAAATACCACAGTTAGATTTTACATACAAGAGTATAGAGGGTGGCAGCAGATGGGGTCGCAACATGTCAGGCAGAAACAGATATTATTGTCATCACAACAGGGTGCCATGTGAACAGGTTGCCATTAGAATAGGGTGCCATCAGAACAGGGTGCCATAACAACAGGTTGCCATCAGAATAAGGTGTCACCAGGACATGGTGCCATCAGAACGGGGAGCCATCAGATCAGGGTGCCATAACAACAGGGTGCCATCAGAATAGGGTGCCATCAGGACATGGTGCCATCAGAACGGGGTGCCATCAGAACAGGGTGCCATCAGAACATGGTGCCATCAGAATATGGTGCCATCAGAACAGGGTGCCATCAGAATAGCGTGCCATCAGAACAGGATGCTAACAGAACAGGGTGCCATCAGAATATAGTGCCATCAGAACAGGGTGCCATCAGAACAGGGTGCCATCAGAACAGGGTGGCATCAGAACAGGTTGCCATCAGAACAGGGTGCCATCAGAATAAGGTGCAAAAGTTATTATTGTCATCACAACAGGGTTCCATCAGAATAGGGTGCCATCATAACAGTGTGCCATTATAATTGGCATATCCGGAACACGGAAGGTTCATGATGAATTCTAGTTTAGGATGATTTCAGGAGTTGAGCTGGCTGGATAACTCAACGACTAGAGGCCACCTTCACTTTTACTAGAATCTTCTGATCTTTGTTTTCATGAGGGACTTGGGCTCATTCGTATTGTTTTATTTTGTTTTATTTGTGGTACATTTAGGTAATACATCAATAACGTAAATTTAATTTATAACTATATTTTTTTTCTTGTACTTTGTAGTCTGTCTACTCATAATTAAAGCTTAACCAATATTGTTTTACTTATTCATATTATTTGTGTCTCATTGATCTACTGCAAAGCCTATCGCCAATCAACTCTTGTATAATTAGTTTATTGACAGGAAACCAGCGTTTTTTTACAATTGACATAATGTTTGATATTTGAAAATTCTCACACCTCATACAGACATTTGCAATGGCCCCAGGGGAGTAATGTGGGCCACTTTGAGAAGCACTGCTTTAATGTAAAGCGTGTAATCATATGGTAGGACTGTTCATAGGATTTTAATATAAAAATCTCCTTTCACCAGCTTCCGTGGCCTTGCTGTTACATAGAATATTATAAAAAAATTGGTTATTGAGAAAATGAACATAAAAAAGAATATTATTTAAATAAAGTCGACTCATTATGCTACGTTTTTGCATTAAGATCAGTCTAAGTATCGTATTGGTGCTATGTAGCTAGGTCAAAACGTTTAAAATGCTTTAGTGGCCAAAGTTTACACTGACGTCACACTTTCACTTACTTGAGTGACTCTTAGATTCACTCCAGAGATGATTGCACTCACTTCAGTGACTCTTACATTCACTCCAGACATCACTGCATTCACTTGAGTGACTCTTACATTCACTCCAGAGATGATTGCACTCACTTGAGTGACTCTTACATTCACTCCAGAGATCATTGCATTCACTTGAGTGACTCTTACATTCACTTCAAAGATCATTGCACTCACTTGAGTGACTCTTACATTCACTCCAGGGATCATTGCACTCACTTGAGTGACTCTTACACACACTCCAGAGATCATTGCACTCACTTGAGTGACTCTTACACACACTCCAGAGATCATTGCACTCACTTGAGTGACTCTTACACTCACTCCAGAGATCATTGCACTCACTTCAGTGACTCTTACACTCGCTCAGGAGATCATTCTACTCGATTAAGTGACCCTTTTATCACTTTAGGGGCCTTTCCAATCAGTGGTGGTTGAATTCTTTGGAGTGGCCCTTGTAGTAGCGTAAGTTTGACATGCTCATAGGTCAGTATTACGTGCACGGATTTTAATCGCCGCATCAATCTCATCTGTGGTCATGGTACTAACTTTAGTATGCAGTGCTGCGAGGACAGTGTTACTTGTGTAGTATGAATTGTCTAGTAGGAAACGCTCTTAGATTAGTGCTACTTGTGACTCTTGCACAAAACTCTGGTAGGAAATGCTCTTAGATTAGTGCTACCTGAACTGAAATGTATGGCCGAAGCACTCACTTCAGTTGCCCTTGCACACGTTGTCATGGCCCATGTTCAAATCTCAATGGATCTTATGTTTTATGTAAACTGCCGAAAAATCCGTTCATCACATATCAGCATCTTATTACATAATATGTAATACAAGTATACATTTTCAATTACACTCACACGAAATGCTCAGGTTGTAAGCTTGTGATGGTCGTTATATCGATATTGTAAACGCCCATTCTACCCTATGAGGTGGGTGTTTAGATGTTTAGCTTTTGTTGAGTGATGGCGTTAGACTACGCTTTTGTAGACTGGTAAGGTGTGAATCAGCGGTTCTCAGAGGAGAAAACTCATATACTCTACAGTTGCAAGTAGCAACATAATTAATTTTATGTTTGGTGGGGGTCACCACAACATGAGGAGCCGTAGGAAAGGGTCAAGGCATTAGGACGGATGAAAACCACTGGTCTCGATGGACTTCAGCATTTGGATAAAACCGCTGAGACACAGTAGCGTAGGTAGAATTCAATTACAAACCTAAACCAAAAATAATAGAGTTATATATTTTAAACTTGTGACAAAAAATATTTAGAACTTGTATGGTTTTCTTTCCCCTTATTAGTTTTTGTTAACTGAGAAATTCAGGACGCAGGCAGGCGAGGGGGGGGGGCGGGGCTGGAGTTGGGGGGGAAGATGCGGATTTTATCCCACTACACTCATCTCAGATGGGAAAGCTATTGCCTCCTTTCTCACTGTGTAGCTGCCCATGGCTATAACGGAATTTATTACGATCATCACAGCATTATCAAAGGATTTTTATAAATGATTATAAAAAAAATCGTAAGTATAGGAAATATAATTACGACTACTCTTCACGTTACATGTTGTTTTTACAATGACTCCTACTCATGATATTACATTTTGTCTTTACAATGACTCCTACTCATGATATTACATTTTGTCTTTACAATGACTCCTACTCATGATATTACATTTTGTCTTTACAATGACTCCTACTCATGATATTACATTTTGTCTTTACAATGACTCCTACTCATGATATTACATTTTGTCTTTACAATGACTCCTACTCATGATATTACATTTTGTCTTTACAATGACTCCTACTCATGATATTACATTTTGTCTTTACAATGACTCCTACTCATGATATTACATTTTGTCTTTACAATGACTCCTACTCATGATATTACATTTTGTCTTTGCAACGAAATCTAATTATTATATTACATTTTGTCTTTACAATGACTCCTACTCATGATATTACATTTTGTCTTTACAATGACTCCTACTCATGATATTACATTTTGTCTTTACAATGACTCCTACTCATGATATTACATTTTGTCTTTGCAACGAAATCTAATTATTATATTACATTTTGTCTTTACAACGACGCCTACTCTTAACATGATCCTTTGTCTTTACAATGACGCCAGCTCATGACATTACATTTTGTCTTTATAATGACGCACTCATGACATTACATTTTTTCTTTATAATGACGCCTACTCATGATATTACATTTTGTCTTTACACCTACAAATAAAATTATCATTTGTCTGTACAATGACGCCAGTTCATGACACTACTGTTTTTTTTTACACTGACGCCTACTCATGACATTACATTTTGTCTTATAATGACGCCAGCTCATGACATTACATTTTGTCTTTACAATGACGCCAGCTCATGACATTACATTTTGTCTTTACAATGACGCCTACTCATGACATTACATTTTGTTTTACAATGACGGCTACTAATGATATTACAGTTTGTCTTTATAATGCCACCTACTCATATCATTACCATTTGTCTTTACAATGACGCAAGCCCATGACATTACATTTTGCTTTTACAATGACGCCTATTCATAATATTACCTTTGGGCTTTACAATGACGCCTGCGAGTGATATTACATTTTGTCTTTACAATTACACCTACTCATAAAATTACCCTTTGTCTGTACAATGACGCCAGTTCATGACATTACTGTTTTTCTTTAAAATCACGCCTACTCATGACATTACAGTTTGTCTTTACAATGACGCCTACTCATGACATTACATTTTGTCTTTACAATGATGCCTACTCATGACATTTGAATGCCTGTATGTTGCGTGAGGCTAAATTTTATTTATTGTTCTCTATCGATCTTCAGCGCCATCAGGTCAATTAACTAAACATTTGTTTGGCCAAATCATGAGACCCTTGCCTCAATGAAAGGTTTAAGTGTAAATGTGCTGAAAAATGTGATATATGAATATTAAATCCCTTAATGCATTGGATTGGTCTACCTTCAGAATTCAATTTTGTTAATAATGTTATATCTCCAAGTAGTCAAATACAAATGTAATGAACACCACTGAACTGTAAGCTCAATTATGTTTTTGACAGTTTCATTTATATTTGATGAACACAAATGACCTAATCATATTTCTTATACGCGCCAGTCCAACTCTCGCACTGTTCATGCAGCCGTTGGGAATGAATGTTCGGGTATTGTTCATTTGTCTGTTGTTGTGTCTTAGTTTTTTGTTGTTTTCTTTAAAAAAAATTGGTTGTGACAGTAAGTTCTTAAATAGTTTAAATTAAAATTATTAAAAGCATTTTAGCTGTACGCAGGTGAATTTAAAACAACATTGTTTTACCAATGTTATTACCGGTGTGTTGACCCGGCTGTTATAGCCCATGTAGTTTACCCGGCTGTTATAGCCCATTTAGTTTCCCGGCTATTATAGACCATTAAGTTGACCCGGCTGTTATAGCCCATGTAGTTGACCCAGCTGTTATAGCCCATTTAGTTGACCCAGCTGTAATAGCCCATTTAGTTGACCCAGCTGTTATAGCCCATGTAGTTGACCCAGCTGTTATAGCCCATTTAGTTGACCCGGCTATTATAGACCATTAAGTTGACCCGGCTGTTACAGCCCATGTAGTTTACCCGGCTGTCATAGCCCATGTAGTTGACCCAGCTGTTATAGCCCATTTAGTTGACCCGGCTGTTATAGCCCATTTAGTTGACCCCGCTGTTAGAGCCAATGCAGTTGTCCCAGCCGTTAAAGGCCATGTAGTTTACCCGGCTGTTATAGCCCATGTAGTTGACCAATAGCCCATTTAGTTGACCCGGCTGTTATAGCCCATTTAGTTGACCCCGCTGTTAGAGCCAATGCAGTTGTCCCAGCCGTTAAAGGCCATGTAGTTTACCCGGCTGTTATAGCCCATGTAGTTGACCTGGATGTCATAGCCCATGTAAATGACACGGATGTTAGAGCCCATGTAGTTGACCCAGCTGTTAGAGCCCATGTAGTTGACCCAGCTATTATAGCCCATGTAGTTGACCCGACTGTTATAGCCCATTTAGTTGACCCGGCTATTATAGACCATTAAGTTGACCCAGCTATTATAGCCCATGTAGTTGACCCAGCTATTATAACCCATGTAGTTGACCCAGCTATTATATCCCATGTAGTTGAACCAGCTGTTATAGCCCATGTAGTTGACCCAGCTGTTATAGCCCATTTAGTTGACCCGGCTGTTAGAGCCCATGCAGTTGTCCAAGCCTTTATAGCCCATGTAGTTTACGCGGCTGTCATAGCCCATTTAGTTGACACGGCTGTTATAGCCCATTTAGTTGACCCCGCTGTTAGAGCCAATGCAGTTGTCCCAGCCGTTAAAGGCCATGTAGTTTACCCGGCTGTTATAGCCCATGTAGTTGACCTGGATGTCATAGCCCATGTAAATGACACGGCTGTTAGAGCCCATGTAGTTGACCCAGCTGTTAGAGCCCATGTAGTTGACCCAGCTATTTTAGCCCATGTAGTTGACCCGACTGTTAGAGCCCATGTAGTTGACCAAGCTATTATATCCCATGTAGTTGACCCAGCTATTATAGCCCATGTAGTTGACCCAGCTAATATAACACATGTAGTTGACCCAGCTATTATATCCCATGTAGTTGAACCAGCTATTATAGCCCATGTAGTTGACCCAGCTATTATAGCCCACTTAGTTGACCCAGCTATTATATCCCATGTAGTTGACCCAGCTATTATATCCAATGTAGTTGACCCAGCTATTATAGCCCATGTAGTTGACCCAGCTATTATAGCCCATGTAAATGACCCGGCTGTTAGAGCCCATGTAGTTGAACCAGCTATTATAGCCAATGTAGTTGACCAAGCTGTTAGAGCCCATGTAGTTGACCCTGCTGTTAGAGCCCATGTATTTGAGCCTGCCGTTAGAGCCCATGTAGTTGACTAGCTGCTATAGCCCATGTAGTTGACCCGGCTGTTAGAGTCCATTTAGTTGACCCTGCTGTTAGAGCCCATGTAGTTGACCCTTTTGTTAGAGCCCATATAGTTGACCTAGCTGTTAGAGCCCATTTATTTGACCCGGCTGTTATAGCCCATGTAGTTGACCCGGCTGTTAGAGCCCATGTATTTGACCCAGCTGTTATAGCCCATGTAGTTGACCCAGCTATTATAACCCATGTAGTTGACCCAGCTATTATATCCCATGTAGTTGAACCAGCTGTCATAGCCCATGTAGTTGACCCAGCTGTTATAGCCCATTTAGTTGACCCGGCTGTTAGAGCCCATGCAGTTGTCCAAGCCTTTATAGCCCATGTAGTTTACGCGGCTGTCATAGCCCATTTAGTTGACACGGCTGTTATAGCCCATTTAGTTGACCCCGCTGTTAGAGCCAATGCAGTTGTCCCAGCCGTTAAAGGCCATGTAGTTTACCCGGCTGTTATAGCCCATGTAGTTGACCTGGATGTCATAGCCCATGTAAATGACACGGCTGTTAGAGCCCATGTAGTTGACCCAGCTGTTAGAGCCCATGTAGTTGACCCAGCTATTTTAGCCCATGTAGTTGACCCGACTGTTAGAGCCCATGTAGTTGACCAAGCTATTATATCCCATGTAGTTGACCCAGCTATTATAGCCCATGTAGTTGACCCAGCTAATATAACCCATGTAGTTGACCCAGCTATTATATCCCATGTAGTTGAACCAGCTATTATAGCCCATGTAGTTGACCCAGCTATTATAGCCCACTTAGTTGACCCAGCTATTATATCCCATGTAGTTGACCAAGCTATTATATCCCATGTAGTTGACCCAGCTATTATAGCCCATGTAGTTGACCCAGCTATTATAGCCCATGTAAATGACCCGGCTGTTAGAGCCCATGTAGTTGAACCAGCTATTATAGCCAATGTAGTTGACCAAGCTGTTAGAGCCCATGTAGTTGACCCTGCTGTTAGAGCCCATTTATTTGAGCCTGCCGTTAGAGCCCATGTAGTTGACTAGCTGCTATAGCCCATGTAGTTGACCCGGCTGTTAGAGTCCATTTAGTTGACCCTGCTGTTAGAGCCCATGTAGTTGACCCTTTTGTTAGAGCCCATATAGTTGACCTAGCTGTTAGAGCCCATTTATTTGACCCGGCTGTTATAGCCCATGTAGTTGACCCGGCTGTTAGAGCCCATGTATTTGACCCAGCTGTTATAGCCCATGTATTTGACCCAGCTGTTAGATCCCAAGTAGTTGACCCGGTTGTTATAGCCCATGTAGTTGACCCAGATGTAAGAGCCCATGTAGTTGACCCGGCTATTAGAGCCCATGTAGTTGACCCAGCTGTTAGAGCCCATGTAGTTGATCCGGCTGTTAGAGCCCATGTAGTTGACCCAGCTGTAAGAGCCCATGTAGTTGACCCGGCTGTTAGAGCCCATGTAGTTGACCCTGTTGTTAGAGCCCATATAGTTGACCCAGCTGTTAGAGCCCATTTATTTGACCCGGCTGTTATAGCCCATTTAGTTGACCCGTCTGTTAGAGCCCATGTAGGTGACCCGGCTATTATAGCCCTTGTAGTTGACCCAGCTGTTATAGCCCATGTATTTGACCCAGCTGTTAGAGCCCAAGTAGTTCACCCGGTTGTTATAGCCCATGTAGTTGACCCAGCTGTAAGAGCCCATGTAGTTGACCCTGTTGTTAGAGCCCATATAGTTGACCCAGCTGTTAGAGGTCATTTATTTGACCCGGCTGTTAGAGCCCATGTTGTTGACCCGGCTGTTAGAGCCCATGTAGTTGACCCAGCTGTTAGAGCCCATGTACTTGACCCGGCTGTTAGAGTCCATGTAGTTTGACCCAGCTGTAAGAGCCCATGTAGTTGACCCGGCTGTTAGAGCCCATGTAGTTTACCCAGCTTTAAGAGCCCATGTAGTTGACCCGGCTGTTAGAGCCCATGTAGTTGANTAGTTGTCCCGGCTGTTCGAGCCCATGTAGTTGACCCGGCTGTTAGAGCCCATGTAGTTGACCCGGCTGTTAGAGCCCATTTAGTTGACCCAGCTGTAAGAGCCCATGTAGTTGACCCGGCTGTAAGAGCCCATGTAGTTGACCCAGCTGTTAGAGCTCATGTAGTTGACTCAGCTGTAAGAGCCCATGTAGTTGACCCAGCTGTTAGAGCCCATGTAGTTGACTTAGCTGTAAGAGCCCATGTAGTACACCCGGCTGTTAGAGCCCATGTAGTTGACCCAGCTGTAAGAGCCCATGTAGTTGACCCGGCTGTAAGAGCCCATGTAGTTGACGCAGCTGTTAGAGCCTATGTAGTTGACCCAGCTGTTAAAGCCAATGTAGTGGCCCCAGCTTTGAGAGCCCATGCAGATGACCCGGCTGTATTACCCCACGAGTCGACCCGGTTGTAATAGTCGGTGTTTTGACCCAGCTTTTGTATAGCCCGTGTGTTTACCCGGCTGTTCGAGCCCTGTATTTGACCAGCAGGCCCTTGACAGGGATGACACAATGGCTAGCCATCCCCGTAGATTGCGCTGTCTGTGTATACCTCTTTGGTGTTCCCAACCTCGGCCACTAATTCGTGCCAAGAAGCTTCGAGTAAAACGGTGTTACGTTCTCTTCCGGTCAATGTAGATCTGGTGTTTGTGATTTAGTTCGCACCACTGACCCCCTTTCTTGTTTGGCTGTAGCATGCTGCGATCAAGCTTACGGGCCGTGTCCCCAATTACCCCCCCCCTCGTTTTAGGTGTACCTCTAGGGTGAGGTTATTTAGCCACACTTCAACCCCCAGTTGGGTCATAGGTACGTTTGGCTGAGGTTAGAAACGCAGCTCTATCATTTCATGGTAGTCCCACGTGTCCAGTGATTCCTCCGAAGGATAACTCTGCCTGCATGTGGTTCTATGTCTTGTGTTACGTCCACTGTGGCATTGACCATTCTCATGTCTGAGCCCCTACTCACAGTCTCAAGTGCCAGTCGGTAAACAGTACGATGGATGTAAATTTGTTTTCTTTTAGCTTATCGCTTGCGCAATTGTGTCAGGTAAAAAAGTTTATCTCATAAGTACAGCTCATAATTATATTTCATAATTATAGTCCTTAAGTATGTTCAGCTTCTGCATTGAAGCTTATGCTACATTTACCTTTGAAAACATACAAAATGTCTCCTGTGCTGGAGGTATCCATTTGAGTACTGAGTGAGTGTGGCTTATCCGGCTTTATTTTCGTTCGTGTGGTGTTACTCCCTAATGGTTTTTGAATGAATATAAACAAGCTCGTGGTCTAGAGAAATTTGATAAAGGGGCTAACATAGGTAGTTTTTAGACACCCTTCTGTCTCAAAGGAAGACACTCAGTGCTCTCTATA
This sequence comes from Lymnaea stagnalis, assembly GCA_964033795.1. NCBI lineage: Eukaryota > Metazoa > Mollusca > Gastropoda > Lymnaeidae > Lymnaea > Lymnaea stagnalis. The sequence goes on from CAXITT010000119.1 coordinate 581,991, forward strand.
AATGTCCTTTATTACATGGAATATCATATGAACAAAGATACAATTTACATATAAAGAAATGAATAAAGGTCTAACACTGACTAGGCTAGGTCTGTGGAGTATGTAAATAAAACATCCCTATCATGTAACAATAGCATGTCCAGTCTGTGTAGATTTTTACAACAGCGTCCTAATATGCTTCAATCGTCCTCAAAGTTGCGTCTTTACGAAGATCAAGAGGACTCAACTTTGTAACTGCAGCCTTTGCAAGTGCCAGACGTACACACAGCGGTCCAATGCGATCTTGGTGATGTTCGCTCTGTTGATCAACTGCAGCATTTCTGTGTTGTTGTTGTTTTTCTGGTACGGGTGCTGGCTCTAAAGCTGGTGGGCCCAATCCACACTGGTACGGGGTGATTGCTCTCAAGCTTCTGGGCCCAATCCACACTGGTACAGGGTGCTTGCTCTCAGGCTCCTTGGCCCAATCCACACTGGTACAGGGTGCTTGTTCTCAAGCTCCTTGGCCCAATCCACACTGGTACAGGGTGCTTGCTCTCAAGCTCCTTGGCCCAATCCACACTGGTACAGGGTGCTTGCTCTCAAGATGGTGGGCCCAATCCACACTGGTACAGGGTGCTTGCCCTCAAGCTGTTGGGCCCAATCAACACTGGTACAGGGTGCTGGCTCTCAAGATGGTGGGCCCAATCGAAACTGGTACAGGTTGCTTGTCTCAAGCTCCTTGGCCCAATCCACACTGGTACAGGGTGCTAGCTCTCAAGATGGTGGGCCCAATCCAAACTGGTTCAGGGTGCTGGCTCTCAAGCTGGTGGGCACAATCAACACTGGTACAGGGTGCTGGCTCTCAAGCTGGTGGGATCTCCAGCTCTTGGGCCCAATCCACACTGGTACAGGGTGCTAGCTCTCAAGATGGTGGGCCCAATCCAAACTGGTTCAGGGTGCTGGCTCTCAAGCTGGTGGGCCCAATCAACACTGGTACAGGGTGCTGGCTCTCAAGCTGGTGGGCCCAATCCACACTGGTACGGGTGCTGGCTCTCAAGCTGGTGGGCCCAATCCACACTGGTACGGGGTGATGGCTCTCAAGCTTTTGGGCCCAATCCACACTGGTACAGGGTGCTTGCTCTCAAGCTCCTTGGCCCAACCCACACTGGTACAGGGTGCTGCTCTCAAGCTCCTTGGCCCAATCCACACTGGTACAGGGTGCTTGCTCTCAAGATGGTGGGCCCAATATACACTGATACAGGGTGCTTGCCCTGAAGTTGTTGGACCCAATCCACACTAGTACAGGTTGCTGGCTCTCAAGATTGTGGGCCCAATCCACACTGGTACAGGTTGCTTGCTCTCAAGCTCCTTGGACCAATCCACACTGGTACAGGGTGCTGGCTCTCAAGATGGTGGGCCCAATCCACACTGGTACAGGGTGCTGTCTCTCAAGCTGGTGGGCCCAATCCACACTGGTACAGGGTGCTGGCTCTCAAGCTATTGGGCCCAATCCACACTAGTACAGGGTGCTTGCTCTCAAGCTGTTGGGCCCAATCCACACTAGTACAGGGTGCTGGCTCTCAAGCTGTTGGGCCCAATCCACACTAGTACAGGCTGCTTGCTCTCAAGCTGTTTGGCCCAATCCACAGTGGTACAGGGTTCTTGCTCTCAAGCTCCTTGGCCCAATCCACACTGGTAAAGGGTGCTGGCTCGCAAGCTGTTCGGCCCAATCCACACTGGTACAGGTTGATGGCTCTCAAGATGGTGGGCCCAATCCACACTGGTACAGGGTGCTGGCTCTCAAGCTGTTGTGCCCAATCCACACTGGTACAGGGTGCTGGCTCTCAAGCTGTTGGCCCAATCCACACTGGTACAAGGCGCTGGCTCTCAAGATGGTGGGCCCAATCCACAATGGTACAGGGCGCTTGCTATCAAGCTCCTCGGTCCAATCCACACTGATACAGGGGTCTTCTCTCAAGCTGTTGGGCCCAATCCAAACAGGTACAGGGTGCTGGCTCTCAAGCTCCTTGGCCCAATCCACACTGGTACAGGGTGCTGGCTCTCAAGCTCCTTGGCCCAATCAACACTGGTACAGGGTGCTGGCTCTCAAGCCCCTGGGTCCCATCCACAAAGGCGGGTCTTCTAAGCCTCATCCGCTTTACCTATTGGTATATCTATCTATCTATCTATCTATCTATCTATCTATCTATCTATCTATCTATCTATCTATCTATCTATCTATCTATCTATCTATCTATCTATCTATCTATCTATTTATCTATCTATCTATCTATCTATCTATCAATCTATCTATCTATCTATCTATCTATCTATCTATCTATCTATCTATCTATCTATCTATCTACCTACCTACCTATCTATCTATCTATCTATCTATCTATCTATCTATCTATCTATCTATCTATCTATCTATCTATCTATCTATCTATCTATCTATCTATCTATCTATCTACATATCTTTTTTACATCTATCTATTTTCTATTTTTCTGTCAATCTATCGATTTATCTATCTATCTATCGATTGACTAATCTATATAGCTATAGAACCCTAAATCCATCATTTATATATAATATATAAAATTTATGATAAGGAAATCATAAAAATCGTAAATATAATATATATTTAATATATATTATATTTAAGATGTTTATGATTTCCTTATCATTAAAAAAAAAAGACTACAAAATTAATTCCGAATATTATATTTCCTTAAAGTTTGCTCTTCAAACCAAACAATTCTTACCAGCCAGTTTAGACCTACGATTGAATACAAAGGAATAAAAGTACGCACTCTCCAAAGACGTTTACAAGAGCGACTGGGAATCTGAGAAAACCTGTAACACCATCTGCGGCAGACTTGTGGTGGTCGACAACGGCGAGGAAGCCAAGTTCCTCATGGATCTGGTGGAGCGCGCTGCCATTGAAATCTTTTTGGTAGAGGGAAACGATAAGAAAGTTGAAGGAACGTACGTACTGACTCGAACCGGTCAACCCGTTCCTTACCTTAGCTGGGCCTCCAACCAGCCTAACGGTGGCACAAGTGACAACTGTTTATTTTACCACATGGGCTTCAACGGCATGCTGGATCTGTCGTGTTCATTCAAGAGTTACGACCCATGCCACTACCTGTGCTAATACGAATAGTTGCATATTGGACACGCAGCTGAGGGAGAGCAAAAAAATGATTACAATAGAAAGTCTTCAAATGTAATGACAGCGTTCATTAAATTGATTTTTTTTAAAATTGATTTTTTTTTCTGTTTTTCTCTTTAGATTTAAATATTTTTGTTTGTCTTTACTGGTGTTTGTTTAAAAAAATCATTCATTATAAATTTATATTTCAAAATGTATTACAAATGTATTTTTTTTTTTTAAAGTTTACTGTTGGGAAAAGCCTATTTGGTCACTATGCGGAGATATTTTACCTGCTCAGGGCACCGCTAGTAAAAGTTTTTTTTTTTTTTTTTTTTTTTTTTTTTTTTTTTTTTTCATACACTTTTTTTGCTTTTTTTTTTTTTTTTTTTTTTATTTTTTTTTTAGGGTTGTTAAATTTTTTTTTGTTTTTTATTTTTTTTTTTTTTTTTTTTTTTTTTTGTTTAATTTTTTTTTTTTTTTTTTTTGTTTTTTTTTTTTTTTTTTTGGTTTTTTTTTTTTAAATTTTTTTTTTTTTTTTTTTTTTTTTTTTTCGTGTTCTGATTCCAGACACTGATGTCGCTCTTTTAATAGTTTATTTTTTAATTAATCTTTAAGGATGCTGAAATTTTTTCCAGGTTTTGTAACAGGTGAAGTCATGTGACTTGTGTAGTTCATATTCACTTTTTCATGACAGTTTTGAGCATGTCATATTTCTCAGTAAATCACCTGGTCATTCACGAACTCAGAATTGACATATTAGATCATTCAGTTCACATAACATATGTCATCAAAGACGACCTATGATATTATTCAATTCACATAACATATGCCATCAAAGTCGACCTATGATATTATTCCGTTTTACATTGCATATTCACATTACATTTGTAATCAAAGTCAACCTATAATATTATTCAAATCATATGACATATGTAGTCAAATTTGACCTATTCATAGTTCTTATGGAACGCTGTACTGACTGTACCCTACTCATAGTTCTTATGGAACGCTGTACTGACTGTACCCTACTCATAGTTCTTATGGAATGCTGTACTGACTGGACCCTACTCATAGTTCTTATGAAACGCTGTACTGACAGTACCCTACTGATAGTTCTTATGGAACGCTGTACTGATTGTACCCTTCTCATAGTTCTTATGGAACGCTGTACTGATTGTACCCTACTTATAGTTCTTATGGAACGCTGTACTGATTGTACCCTACTCATAGTTCTTATGGAACGCTGTACTGATTGTACCCTACTCATAGTTTTTATGGAACGCTGTACTGATTGTACCCTACTCATAGTTCTTATGGAACGCTGCACTGACTGTACCCTACTCATAGTTCTTATGGAACGCTGTACTCATTGTACCCTACTCATAGTTCTTATGGAACGCTGTACTGATTGTACCCTACTCTCCTGGATCTCCTGGCCAGCTGCCCTGATGGCATCATGTTTAGTTGGATACTTGCTCTGGTGACGCCTAGTTCTTGTGAAATCTTGCTTCTGTGGCGCCTGGTTCTGGTGAAATCGTTCTCCTGTGGCGCCTGGATCTGGTGAAATCTTGTTCCTCTGGCGCCTGGTTCTGGTGAAATCTTGCTTCTGTGGTGCCTTGTTCTGGTGATATCTTGCTACCCTGGCGCCTGGTTCTGGTGAAATATTATTCTTGTGCCGCATGGTTCTGGTGAAATATTGCTCTTACGGCGCCTGGTTCTGGTGAAATATTATTTTTGTGGCGCCTGTTTCTGGTAAAATATTGCTCTTTACGGCGCCTGCTTCTGGTGAAATATTATTCTTGTGGCGCCTGGTTATGGTGAATTCTTGATCCGGTTGAACTTGGTTTTAGGTAAACCTTGCTCTTTCTCTTTTGAAATCTTGCTTTTGGTTGCAACCTGTTGTTTTTTGTGTTTAACTGAGATCAGTTGTAATACCAAATTGAGTGAGCTCTGTCAAAGAACCAATATTCTATTTTGGCCACTACCCACTTGTAGGTTGACATCTGGCGCGGCCAGCATTAAGAAACTGATAGTGACGCCACTGTATCTGAACTTATTTTAAAGGTATTAAGTAATTTCAAATAATTTTCAAGTAACAAAAAACGATTCATTGTCAGCTAATTATTAAATATTATTCTTCAAAACTGTGAAGAAAAAAAAATGAAACAAAGATTCATGGCAAAGATTTATTTCAACTTTGCCTTAAAATTTATTTGATGCGTTTTGCAAGTAATGTCATTTTTTTGTGTAGCATCTCTAAATATATTTTTTGTTTACATTAAAAATTGTATTACTATCAACAGACTTCAATAATTAAATGATAAATAATTTTACAATCTTTTCTGATCCAAACTAAGGTCATTCGAACTCGTATGAACGGCCTCACTCCCATACACAAACACACGCACACATATCCCCACAAACACATACGCAAGCGCATACGAACACTTGATACATTTGCATGTAGAGCAATGCTTTGGCTTGTCAGCTCGGTACACAAAAAAAATCTACTGCATGAAGTGGTCCAACAGAAGCCGTCTACCGTCTTTCGGCTGATGGTGCCGTGTGGCATCCTGCTGCTGCTGCGGTGTTGGTGCATGTTTCGAGTGCATCTTTTGTTTCATCCGCTAGAGGGCATCACAGAAGATACAGATGGCCGCTTCACTATCGACGTATTTCACAGTCGGTGGAACCAAAAAATGTCCTCGTACAGATATTTCGGCCAATAATTACCAAACTGAGAAAGATGTCTTCACTGCTGCACATGCACTGGTTATTACCAATGCGCATGCACTATGTATTACCACTACCCATGCACTATGTATTACCACTGCACATGATCTATGTATCACCACTTCCCATGCACTATGTATCTCCATTGCACATGTTCTATGTAACACCATTTCACATGCACTATGTATCACCACTACACATGCTCTATGTATCACCACTTCCCATACACTATGTATCACCACTTCCCATGCACTGTGTAATCACATTTTGGTGGTTGATGAAAACTTCAAAATAGATTTTTTCTTCAGCGTCGGCCTGCCGTCTGTGGTCGCTGTATCGAAGGTCGGCTCCGTGATTGTCGTCATGGATGGCTCCAGGGACGTGTTGCGTGACGACTCCACCACGGGGACGGTTACATTCGTCACGTCTGCAAAAGAAAGAAGTTGGTAAGGGACCATTCGCTACACCCAGTCGATACACACGGTTTATATACACAGTTGATGCACACGGTCGATACACAGAGTTTATGCATACAGTCAATACACAGAGTTGGGGCCCACAGTTGATGCACGCAGTCGATACAAAGAGTTGATGAAAACACTCGATAAACACAGTCAATACACACAGTCGATACGCGCAATCAATAAACACAGTCGATAAACAAAGTCAAGACACACAATCGATACACACAACAGTCCGCAAATGTATTTGTCCTTTTAAGTGTCCATTTATCCGTCAATCTGTTTTTGCATCTAACCGTCAATATTTGATTTTAATCTTTTTTTTTAGTATATTTGTCCATCTATCCGTCAAACTATTTTTTTCATTTATCGTTCCATTTTTCTTTCATCTATCCGCCTAACTACGCGTAATTTACTATGTACTCTTTCAATAAATTTTTATCTAAATATATTAGACATAATTAACATCAAAGTGTCTACTCCCATCAACATGTGTACTCCCATCAACTTGTGTACTCCCATCAACTCGTGTACTCCCATCAACTTGTGTACTCCCATCAACTAACAAATTAACTGGTATGTACCCAGCAAAGTGTCTACACCCATCCATCGACTTGTCCATGATCCCCTCGAAACCCCATTATCTACACCTCATTCATCCATTTATCAACCCCTACGTTGTCTTCAAAACATGTCCATCCACGCACATCTCATTTTCTACACCTCATCCATCCATCCAGACATCAACCACTCCCACGTCTCCTAAACTTCATCCATCCATCCTTAGACCACACTTCACCTACACTTCATCCATCCATCCTTAGACCACTCGTCTTCTACATCTCATGCATCTACCCGGTTCCGAAACATATATCTTCTTGATCATCCATTATTTTTCATTCCCTCCCTCCAACCACCCATCCATCCATCCATCCGACGAACCATTCATTACCTGTATCAGAAGACTCCGAATCCTCCTGATCCTCTTTCGGTGTGGTCTTGTGCTGCAGCCACATAAAAAACGTGCCCGCTATGCAGAAGGCGAGAAACAGACCGACCAGGAACGCCAACACGATGTTGATGGCAGTCAGCTCCTCAATGTTCAGGACGTCAGTTGTGGTGGTGTCGGACGCTGCTGTCGTCGTAACGTTGTGGTGGACCTTTCTACCTGGATAAAACACAATGAAATCGTCGAACAAAAATTCAGTTATTTATATAAAAGGGTATCCAGTAAGAGAAAAATGAACGGCTCTTTTCTTCAATTTATTATATATTTTCAATAAACATAAGTGTGCTATACATTTATATACACAATAATACACACACGCACATTGATATACATTTAGTTAACCTCAAGCTTGTGTGCTAGACATAATTCCCAAGACAAGAAAAGAAAAATTCCAGATTGGCTGGATGGCAAACTTGGATGGCAACTCATCTACAAGAGCTGGAAAACGCTGAAATCAAACCTGAAGATGGAGCTCCATAGGCGATATGACACTGACATAATGAAAATTCTGACAACTCCTATGACGTGGAAAGCATAAGAGCACAGTGAGTCACAAGAAACAGTGTTGGTCATCTACTGCATCCTGGTTTTCTATGTCCAGTCGTCTTATCTATATCTTTTTCTTGGAATAAATTGGTGAGGACTATAGAATGAGGCTGATTAACTGAGCTCAATTCAAGGTTACTACTCATATCAAAGCCTTTGCCATCTTCGGATGAGAAGGACAAACAAATTTTTTACAAAATATATTGGTGCTGCATCATTCTGAATTTTTTTTTTTTCCCGTCAAAGATAATTATAGTTGTATTAGCTACCAACATTTGCCCTTTATTAAAATCAGAAAGTTTCAAAACAAATATTTCTTAAGTTTTGAATGAGTTAAAAAATCTAACCATCAAATGAATAGAAATGCATATTGAAATGTCATCAAAACAGAAAGAGAAACAACAAACCAAAAAAAAAGAAGAGTTGTCATCGAACTCAGACATTGCCATTGGTGTTCTTCTTTACCTTCTCTACAATCGTTCCCCCAGGCCCCTTCAGCACACTCGTAGCAGTCTCCGTTGAAGTTACAAAATCGGTTCTTGCATTCTTTACTGCATTCCAAGTCACAGAATATACCGTAGAATGGAGGAGCGCACTCTGTCGTGGGAATAAACAAAACACGACGAAGTCATTGCTTGCTCTGCGAACTTTCTGTCTTAAAGTGATACGTCAGGCAAGCCATTGTACGGACTGCAGAGTTTGGTAAAGATAAATTAGACGCTTTAATGTATTGATCATTCTGGCCCCTATGTTTGTACAGGGGTCCACAATGCAATTGTGCATGGTTTTGAAGAGGATACTTCACTGGTTGCAAGGGCTTCTCAGCGATAGTATTAACAACTGGGGGTTGGAAGGACAGAGGCCATGTGCGCAAATGTCACAAGTGTAGTCGCCTCAAATGGTGCTTTTGAAAGTAACTCCTTTTTGAACTTCTCGTGGGTTAACAGAATAAAACGAGTAGGACTATGTTGATATTGACCCATTAAGAATTATAAACATGGCACAGAGATCTCTGAAACATTATATAGAAACATCTTAATCATGTATTTATATGATATATGTGTTTAAGATGCGCGGAATGAAGCCTATGCATCAAAAAGAGCTTTACGGAAGATCAAATTTAATCAAGGAAAGAGCACCAGGGACTGCCCTTCTGGGATCAGCCTTGGAAGAAATTTGATGATGTGACCATGTTTTTATCATCGTCCCGCGAAGACAGAAAGATTGCATGTGTGTACATTTATATATATATATATATATACAATCTAAAATGTAGCTTTTTCTTGTACATGGTGTACAAATCCTTACTTACCTCCATAAATTTTTATTTCGCAAATTTCCAAGTACGCCAGCTGGCTGCTAGTTTTTAATATGACCTTGACCTGCGCTACGGGAACTAACGTCATGGTGAAAATCTCAACCGCCATTTTATTACCGTTGTTCTTGTCGGTGTAGGTGAAGCTGACGATGTTGTCGGTGGTGAGCAGCTGCAGGACGAACCCGTCCATGTTGGTGTAACTTCTGACGTCTGAAAGAAATATATATATTTATGTATAGCCTGCAAAAAAAAAATGGCAACAGCAATGCGTAAGCTTACCATCTACTAAAGTTACTTGCCGAAACATGAACTCATATAAGGAACATTTTAGAATGCCAATTTTTGCTATACCCTTTCACTTTATGATACGTCACTGCACACTTTTTATTTCACGTCCATGAACTATATTAAATATTCTGATGTTCTAACCACGTTTAAACCGAACATTTTTTACACCACACTTAATTTGAGGAGATTTCATTCTCTGAAAAGATAATATTACACAGCTAACGCAGTTGCATTATTAAAAAAAATAATAATTTAGCGTAGCGATCGGAAGTTATATTTTGCGCCCTAATGAAATCATTATTGAACCATACTTTCTATCAAAAATTTAGAATTATTTGTAATATGCTCTCAATACCAAATACGCTGAATAGGAAGCATCCAGAAATAGAAGCAGTCCACGAGTCACACCAGAAGTGAAATATATATAAGAGAAAAGAAGTTTTGTTGAAGAGAAAGACTATATCAAATATGCCGAAAGAAGTCTCTAAATGAAATTCTCTGATAAAAAATAAAGATGGCAGCGCAATATGTGGAAGAAATTAATATCTAGAGAGTTCAAAATAGCAGATGAATGATTCAGAAAGAAGAAATCGTAGCAAATGAAAAGAGGGAAGCATAGCAGATGGAATGATAATGATGGAATAATCGTGGGTAATTAATTTGGGGTTTACAACATAATTCGGTTAAAAAGAAATTTGACATAAATTTGACGAAAATTTGACCGAGTGAACTGAGCATAATGCACCACTAGTAAAAGGCTGGAAGCTGATGGAAAAGGATTTGTCATCTTTGAGACCGCAAAACGTCATATCACATTACGTATTGTTACTATTTTTAGACAAATTTTAGTAAGACATATCTTCTAGCAACGTTTTTTCCCCGCACACATACAGCCAGTACCAATAAGTTCATAAAATCTGTCGTGAAATAATGTTGTAAACACGTTTTTGTCTGGGCTTAGGGTCACATTAACGAACTGGTACTGAACTGCTGTCAAGAGATTGACCCAACGAAATGCAAGTTTTCTTTTTTTATTAATCACTTAATGAGATTAGCCTTATTGTACGCTCGCTTGTTCTATCAATTGATTTCTGGTATTAAAGGACCAACCCTGTTTAGAGGAAGAAGCTAGAACAATTTTATCACAGGAATAAACTTGGCTTTTTTATAAAGAAAAAAAAGCCTTTTGATAGTTTTTTCACCTCGTTTCCTATAGATACAGATATCGTAGACAATTTGAGGTCTGTTAAAGGTGAGCTCCCAGATGTGCGGAGAGTTGGACAGTAGCCTCGTGCAGGGTGACAGTATCCCCTCGTCACCGTCCACGGCAAGCTCCGACAACATCTTCTCCTCTCCCGACTGAGTCGTTTTCTGCCTGAGGGCAACGTTTTGACCTGATGCATAGAAAGACTGGAATAATTCATCATGGTAGCTTTATCAACATGGCCTTCAATCAACCTGGTTCAATCAACTGGGCCTTCAATCAACACGGCCTTCAATCAACACGGCCTTCAATCTAGTCGGCTTTCAATCAACACGGCCTCAGTCAACTCGGCCTTCAACCAAGTCGGCCTTCAATCAACAAGGCCTTCAAGCAAGACGTCCTTTTATCAACTCGACCCTCAATCAAATCGGCTTTCAAACAACTCGGCCTTCACCCAACAAGGCCTTCAAGCAAGACGGCCTTCAATCAACTCGGCCCTCAATCAAATCGGCTTTCGATCAACTCGGCCTTCACCCAACAAGGCCTTCAAGCAGCACGGCCTTCAATCAACATGGCCTTCAGTCAATACGGCCTTCAGACAATACGGCCTTCAGTCAACACGATATTCAGTCAACACAACCTTCAATCAACATTTCCTTCAGAATACTTCAATCAACATGGCCTACAATCAACATGGCCTTCAATCAACAAAGGATTCAATGAACACGGCCTTCAAACAACTCGGCCTTCAATCATCACGGCCTTCCATGTCACGGTAAAATTAACGAAAAAAAATAGTTGAATAAATAGATACAAATAAATTGAAAGCTTTTCTTACTGAGCGCAGTTATTAGAAAGGATATTTGTTTCTTTTTTTTACTACAGATTGAGTATTTTTAAAGAATGATACTATATTGAAGGCCTTCAATTTATTTCAATCGAAATGCTGTAATTTCTAAGTTATTTTATGGATTGTTATTCCTCTTTGGTTCTTCAACAGACAAGAAAGTTAAGGCCCTTAAAAAAATCTATCGGCTCAATACGGCGTTCGGCTTTTTTCTCCAGCTCTTTTCCCACTCACTCCCCACTGTTTTCCACTCTTTTCCGACACAATTCCCACTATTTTACCATTCTTTCTCCACTCTTTCCAATCAATATCCACTCTTTCTCTACCCTTTACCAATCTTTCCATTCAATCCTATCCCTTTCTCTACTCTTTCACCACTCTTTCCAATCAATCTCCACTCTTTCTCTACAGTTTCACCACTCTTTCCAAACTCTTTCTCTTCTCTTTCCCACCCCATCCCATCTCTTTTCCCACTCTTTCCTAATCATTCTTCAGTCTTTCTCGAATATATCCCCACTATTTCTTGAATCTATCCCCACTCTTTCTCGAATCTATCCCGAATCTTTCTCGAATCTATCCCCACTCTTTCTCCTTTCTTTCCGATCTTAGGCACACCATTGTCTATCTCCCTCTCTCTCTCTCACTGTAAAGGATCTACCTCCATTTATATGCACGGAGCAAATCGTTTTGTCGCCCTTCCAACTCAAAACGATAGAGTCGATTAGCTTAGTCCCCGAGAAACAGAGGATGTCCATCGTAAGGTCATCGATGATGATCTCACGCTGTCTGACACATGTGCGGTTCGTATTGTTGGAGACCAGGCTGACCTCAAAGCCGTGCAGCTCGGCTGTTGGTAGTGAAAGTTAAAGACCATAATTCTACTGAGATGAGCTGAACAACAGACATTGGCTGCATCGTTGCAGGTTAATAATAATAATATGGATAATAACAATAATGATAATAATAATAATGATAATTGAAATAATTATAGCAATAATAATAATATTAATAATAATTATAATAATAATGGTAATGGTAGTGATAATAAAAATAAAAATCAGGATATTGTGGAGAGTTCGGACCACGACGGCGACCGGCCGTCTGACAGGTACAGCCCCGGCCGTCTGACAGGAACAGCCCCGGCAGTCTGACAGGTACAGCCGGCGCCAGCTGACCAGATATCACGACAGAAGAAGAAGAAGCGCTGGGGGTGGTACCGGCCATCCATCTAACCAGGGCATTTACCTGGGGTCTGTTTGTAACTTGGCGGCAATTGAGAAAAGGGGGCGGGGTATAATGCGCCTGCACCTGGGAGAGGAACTATGGGACAGGGAGGTATAAATAGGGATCTCTGGACGGGACGAGGGAGAAGGCGGCCGGACTGAGAACTAGATAGCAGGGAGAAGTCAGAGTTGTGAATTGAGAGAAAGAGTAAGCAAGGTGACAGCCCAAATAAAGAACACGAGTTTAATCATCAAATGTATCACCGGAGTTGTACACGAGTTTAATCATCAAATGTATCACCGGAAATGTTTCCTTATTGAGTACCAGATCTAGATGAAGTTTGTCAGAGAGTAAGCAAGGTTTCCTTACAATGGTGGCAGCGGTGGGATGTTAACCTTGCAACGACTCTGAAGAGACAATATTTTTGAGTAGCCGGACTGAGAGGAGAAGTGCAAGGTGTG
>CAXITT010000119.1:595856-725148 GCA_964033795.1 Lymnaea stagnalis
GTGGACAAGGCGAGAGCTGCCTTGGATACAATCTTAAATCTGAGGGACAACGTTTGTTTACCAACACAGCAAGTAGCATCAATAGCTACCGACCACTTGGCCAGAGAGATAAGCGGCCTGAGAGAGGACCTTAAGGAATTCATCGCCTCGCAGAGAGGAACAGTCAACCAGCCGGTGCGTGAAGGGAGAGGTAATCGGAGGGCGGAACCCAGGTGTTTTGGCTGTGACCGAATCGGTCATATTTCACGGAATCGCCCAAAACAAGAGACCATAAGGACGAAATCTTCAGCGTTTAAACTAAATCACATCTCATCAAAGTCAAATGGTCACAACCTCCGTCCTAATGTTGTGTTTGTGCCTGTGAAAGTGTGCGGCGTTAGGACAGAATTCCTCATGGACACTGGAGCGGCCGTGACAATTTTGTCCAAGAGATCTTTTAATAGAATGCAGCAGAGACCGAAGTTGAATACCCACATCACCCCATTACATCTACAGACAGCAAATGGGGCATCAGTGAATCTACATGGGGTGAGTGACGTGAAATTGTTGATTGGGGATAAAGTGTATCCATGGACAGTATTTGTGGCAGATATTATAGAAGACGGTTATCTCGGTTTTGACTTTTTGGCACATTATAATTTTTCCTACTCAGTCAGCCAAGGTCTAAGTTTGGGCTGTCACAATGTGCCCGTTTTGGTTAAATTGATGTGTGTAAATTCTAAAAAGGATAAGAACTATTCTACGCAAGCAAAAGGTGTCAAAATTAAGCAGTTACCAGCACCAGCTAAAAGGGATAAGAATTATTCTAGTTCATCGACAAGTGTCAAAAATACGCAGTTACCGTCACCAGCCAGTGTAAGAGTGAACTCGGTCACTTCACACAAAAGACAGCTTGCAAGCAGGGCTCCAGCCCAGACCAACGTATTTGTGCTACCCCGTCCTGAGATGGCCTCGCCGGCGACGAATCTCAGGAATGTGGGTAATAAATCAGTTCAGTTGTGTGGTGAGGTCAATTCCAAGTGTGAGAAAAGGGAGATAATTCGAGATAGGACCGTGACGAAACAGAAAAGTGACCCCGACGCTCGAGCAGTAAGGCGCTCTTTTAAGGTGGGTGATTTTGTCCAGTATTCAGACTCAACACACAATTTGAGTCGAAACCAGAAGGTGAACACAAATAAGTGGCGCGGTCCACTAGTGATCAGCCGAAGGCTACGTCATAATTTGTTTGAGATTAAGGGAGAAGGAAGGATGACTTTCAAAATTATTCACAATGAACGCCACTGTAGGCTGAAACATGACACTGACCCACCAGACTGGATTTTAAAGTTACAAACAATTTGCCTGAGAGACAACTTCATAGGAGCCACCCCGGAGCTTCCACGAGTTCTGCAGGAAGCGTAAGAAGGACACTTAGTTTCATTTTTTGGATGACATTTAAATAGAATAGATTTATAGTGAATTTATGTTGTATTTTTCTCGGAACATTGATGTGGGTTGAGGGTTGATCAATGTATAAATAGATAATAATTTAATCATGTCATTTTTTTGAATCATTGAGTTTTCGACTTGATGTCATTTGTAGTATTTTCTTGCATTGAAATTTTATTTGGTTCTGAGAGGCTTAATATTGATTACTGTGATACTTGATTTGCTGTTTGATTTTGTTTTCTCTAAAAGTTGTATTATTCACTGTTCATTGTTAGTTGAACGCTGTTAGATCAAACTTGTCTGATTGTGTGAGTGTAAGAAGCGCTCTGACTGACACCAAACTGACCCTGATCTTGACTAGAATTGTTAGGAGACAGTGACTTAGGTGACCTTTAACTCAATTGTGTTATTCTAGGTACGCGTAGGATTGAGACGAAGGGAGGTGCACTAGAACCTCAATGTGATGACACACGTGCGTTACTGTGAGCTGTTTTTAAATGAAGGCTGAAGGTCCGAGGCACTTAAGCCATTTAGAGACCAGTTATGTAACTGCAGCGAGGGTGTTAGTAATGTCGGGACGACATTGGTTTTGTAAGATGGGGGTAGTGTGGAGAGTTCGGACCACGACGGCGACCGGCCGTCTGACAGGTACAGCCCCGGCCGTCTGACAGGTACAGCCCCGGCCGTCTGACAGGTACAGCCGGCGCCAGCTGACCAGAGATCACGACCGAAGGATCAAGCGCTGGGGGCGTACCGGCCATCCATCTGACCAGGGCATTCACCTGGGACGCCTGGTCTGTTTGTAACTTGGCGGCAATTGAGAAAAGGGGGCGGGGTATAATCTGGACTGGGAGAGGAACTATGGGACAGGGATGTATAAATAGGGATCTCTGGACGGGACGAGGGAGAGCGCGGCCGGGAGAAGGCGGCCGGACTGAGAACTAGATAGCAGGGAGAAGTCAGAGTTGTGAGACGAGTGAAAGTGTAAGCAAGTGACAGCCCAATAAAGAACACGAGTTTAATCATCAAATGTATCACCGGAGTTGTTTCCTTATTGAGTACCAGATCTAGATGAAGTTTGTCAGAGAGTAAGCAAGGTTTCCTTACAATATTAATAATAGCCATACTACTAATACGAATGATAATAATAATAATAATAATTATAGTACTGATAATAACAATAATGATAATAAAAGTAATAATAATAATGATCGTTAAAATAATGATTGCAATAAAAATAATAATGATAATAATAATGATGACGGACCCAAGGATCAAACGCCTGACCAATTACGGCCGTCTGACACCCAGACACGACCATCCATCGGACCAGGGCATTTACCTGGGACGTCTAGACCGACAATTGAGAAGGGGGCGGGGTATACTCTGGACTGGGAGGTATAAATAGGGAAGAAGGTGGACGGACTAGGAGAGAGAGCAGGGAGAAGTCAGAGCAGGGAGAAGTCAGAGTTGGGAGATGAGTGATAGTGTAAGCAAGTGACAGATATAATAAAGAACACGAGTTTAATAATCAAATGTATCACCGGAGTTGTTTACTTATTGAGTACCAGCGATGAAGTTTGTCAGATAGTAAGCAAGGTCTCTTACAATATATACAATTAACTGTGTAAATAAATAAAAAAAATGCAATTGAGGGGAAAAGAACTATATTAATTTACAGCAACAAAATCTCTCTCCTTCGCCCTTCCCTCCCAACAGCCTGGGAATTCTGAAGGCCCATTTAAAGTTAGGGATTTCGAAAATTAAAGGCATTAAATGCTATTGGTTTCATCCCCCGATATCATTCATTAGAGCAAACTACCGTCATTCGTGTTTGTCATACCCATCATTCGTATTTGTTATACCGTAATTCTACTTTGTTATACCACCATTTGTGTTTGTCATACGGTCATTCTAGTTTCTTATACCGTCATTCGTGTTTGTTATACCATCATTCGTGTTTGTTATACCGTCATTCGTGTTTGTTATACCGTCATTCGTGTTTGTTTTACCGTCATTTGTGTTTGTTATACCGTCATTCGTGTTTGTTATACCATCTATATCCCTTAGTGCATTTCGTGTAATGAGAGGAAATCGTACTCCGAGTGTCAGTAGTTTGGCAATGGGGATTGTGAGGTGAGTGCATTTGCTATGAGCAATGAATCAAA
Source organism: Lymnaea stagnalis (assembly GCA_964033795.1). Lineage (NCBI taxonomy): Eukaryota > Metazoa > Mollusca > Gastropoda > Lymnaeidae > Lymnaea > Lymnaea stagnalis. The sequence continues at coordinate 599,453 of CAXITT010000119.1, forward strand.
GACTTAAAATGAACAGATCATTGCCGGCCTTTATCATTACTTGCAAATTATCTCTCTCAACAGATTCGTTTTATCCATCAGATCAATTATCCCAACATCTCCCTCGGACAATTTTCCAGATTAATTTATCAATCAGATCAAGAACCATAACCTCTCCCTCGGTTTTGTCCCCCAGATTTATTTATCCATTAAAACAAGCGCCCCAACCTCTCACTGGCTCCCTCCCTCCCTCAGATTCATGTATCCATCAAATCAACCATCCCCAAATTCTGCCTGGTTCTCTCCCCAAGAATCCTTTATCCATTAGATCAAGCCCCCCCCGCCCCAACATCCCCCCCGCCCCCCCCCCCCGATTCAACCAACCAACAAGTCCAACCCCCGCCCCCCCCCCCCCGGCCAATATATCACGTGCACTACTTGTTATTTCTCATTACGACATTGACTCGCAGATAGTTTTCCCTTTCAACCTATCAATCTTATCAAACCCCCATCACGCAGTCAGAAAGGTCCTCACCATATCTACCTATAAACCTTACACACTCTCTTATTGCATCGCCTTACCTATTGGTTTACGAGATTACTTTCCAAATAAAATGATGTACTTTTTATAAAATATACAACTCTTGTCCAGAAAGCATTTTATTCGGACATTAGTTTTTTTTTTTGGGGGGGGAACCCAAACTAACTAACACATACCTTCATTTTTGACCACTACCCTCATCCAAGTAAAATGACTCGGCTTCCGGAGCTTCAGCGTCTCCCTGTTGCCAATGGACTCCGCACACGTAGTGTCATCGTTATCTGCAAGCTTCAAGTTGCTGGCCGATTCAGTCAACAGGAGATCTCCTGGTTGGGGGGAGGAAAAAACCCGTTTCCGAAAATAACATTTTTTTCATTTTTTTTCCCGTGAATATTTTGTTGTATGTTGTTGTATTTTTATTATGATTGTAGATGTGCTAAAATATTGTTTTAAAAAAAAATGTTTTATAGCAAGATGTCTAGAAGTAACGGAGGTTAAAACAAAGGTACATAGAGACAACAGCGTCATATGCGGATATATTTTCTTTTAGAAAGCTTTAGCATACTGATATAATGAAATATGTTCTCTTTATACGTTCAACTCATATTATTGGTCAAATCATATTTGATTTCGTGTAACTTTGAATTTTCTTCAAATCTTTTCCTTTAAAATATTTTTTTTTCCATTTTATAGCTTAAAACGAGTTACTTAGCTTTATTTTTCTATCACAAGTTGTCTCCCTTAATAAAGTCGCTTACATTTCTATTGCAAGTTGTCTCACTTAATAAACTGGCTTACATTTCTATGACAAGTTGACTCACTTAATAAACTGGCTTACATTTCTATGACAAGTTGTCTCACTTAATATACTGGCTTACATTTCTAATACAAGTTGTCTCACTTAATACATTGGCTTACATTTCTATTGCAAGTTGTCTCACTTAATAAACTGGCTTACATTTCTATGACAAGTTGTCTCACTTAATAAACTGGCTTACATTTATATTACAAGTTGTCTCACTTAATAAACTGGCTTACATTTCTGTTACAAGTTGTTTCACTTAATAAACTTCCTTACATTTCTATGACAAGTTGTTTCATTTAATTAACTGGCTTACATTTCTGTTACAAGTTGTGTCACTTAATAAACTGGCTTCAATTTCTGTTACAAGTTGTCTCACTTAATAAAGTGGCTTACATTTCTATTACAAGTTTTTTCACTTAATAAAGTGGCTTACATTTCTATGACAAGTTGTTACACTTAATAAAGTGGCTTACATTTCTGTTACAAGTTGTCTCACTTAATAAAGTGGCTTACATTTCTATGACAAGTGGTGTCACTTAATAAAGTGGCTTACATTTCTATGACAAGTGGTCTCACTTAATAAAGTGGCTTACATTTCTATTGCAAGTTGTCTCACTTAATAAACTTGCTTACATTTCTATGACAAGTTGTCTCACTTAATAAAGTGGCTTATATTTCTATGACAAGTTGTTTCACTTAATAAAGTGGCTTACATTTCTATGACAAGTGGTCTCACTTAATAAAGTGGCTTACATTTCTATGACAAGTTGTTTCACTTAATACATTGGCTTACATTTCTTTTGCAAGTTGTCTCACTTAATAAACTTTCTTACTTTTCTATGACAAGTTGTCTCACTTAATAAACTGGCTTACATTTATTTTACAAGTTGTCTCACTTAATAAACTGGCTTACATTTCTGTTACAAGTTGTCTCACTTAATAAAGTGGCTTACATTTCTATGACAAGTTGTAATAATAATAATAATAAGTGGTCTTATATAGCGCGGTACCCCGGCCTAGGGCTGGGCTCACCGCGCTGTACATATATAGCAAAGAGGCATAATCATAATATTAAAATAAAATACATAAATGAAATAAAAACAACATATAAGCAAAACAACACCATAGGTCTATTCATCCACCCACACCAGACATTTTTACAAGGAAACCCATGTACGTTTATCGGTTTATATGAGGAGAATCAGTCAGAGTAGTATAGTTTAAAGAGATGTGTTTTGAGTGCTGTTTTGAAGGCATGTGTGGTTGTTATATTGCGGATGTGTAGTGGCAAAGAATTCCATTGTTTGGGGGCGCAGAAAGAGAAAGATCGTTCACCATATAATTTAGTTCGTGTCTTGGGAACGGACAGAATACGCGAGTCTGCGGAGGAGCGAAGTTGTCGAAGGGGTGAATAGACAGAAAGAAGTTCAGTTAGATAGGAAGGGCAGGAATCCGAAAAAAAGTTGTGACAGAGAAGAGACAGCTTGTAGTCAATGCGTGCCTGTATAGGGAGCCAATGTAGTGAGTGGAGTAGTGGAGTGACGTGATCACGTTTTTTTGCCTTAAGAACAAGCCTAGCAGCAGAGTTTTGAACTTTCTGCAGTTTTTCTATAAAATGTTTCGGTGAACCTGACAGAAGTGAGTTGCAATAGTCAAGACGAGAGAGAACAAGAGCACAGACTAGAGTTTTTGTTGCGCTAACTGTCAGGTAGTGGCGGATGGAGCTGATCTGACGGATGGCGGTGTATGCCGAACGACAAATGTGAGAGATATGTTTATCGAGAGACATGTTGTTAGAAAGAATATAACCAAGATTCCTAGCAGAGGGTGTAAACTGTATGTCGGAGTTACCTACTTGAAATGAGGTGGGAAGAGTTGAGGTAGAGGATGATTTGTGATTGTAAATGAGGAGTGCTTCTGTTTTGTCATCATTAAGCTTCAACTTGCTGAGTGTCATCCAAGACTTGACATCATCAATGCATCCCCGCAAAGTCTGGACAGCGGAATCGACAAGAGATGGATGGGTATGCATGTATAGCTGTGTATCATCTGCAAATGACTGGTTCTCAACAGCATGCCTCCCGAGCAAGAGGAGTAGTGGTCTGGTATACATTATGAATAGAACCGGACCCAAAACGGACCCCTGTGGCACTCCGTACACCAAATCAGCACTGCCGGAGAGACAGCCATCGACAGAGACCATTTGCGTTCTATCAGAGAGGTAGGACCTAAACCAAGCCAAAACCGAACCAGAAATTCCAAAGTAGTTTTCAAGGGTTTTGAAAAGGATTTCATGGTCAACAGTGTCAAAGGCCGCACTGAGGTCTAAGAGGATCAAAATGGAGACATTACCGCTGTCCATTGCGCGCAAGAGGTCATTACTGACTCTCAAGAGAGCTGTCTCCGTGCTATGGAAATGTCTATAGGCCGACTGATTAGAACTGAGAAGAGAGTGATCATTTAAGTAAGCAAAAAGTTGTTTTAGGACTAGTTTTTCAATAACTTTAGATAAAAATGATAAGTTAGATACAGGTCTATAGTTTTTTAAATTATTTTCATCCAGACCGGGCTTCTTAAGCAATGGTTTGATGACAGCTGATTTGCAAAGAGGCGGAACAGTGCCAGAATATAAGCTTTCATTTATTATGCGGGTTATTGTTGGGAGCAAGATATCTAATGACTCAACCAACAGGGGGGTTGGGATGGGATCCAAATAACATGACGTATGTTTAGATTTTAGGATTATATTTTTTACCTCAAGTTCTGAAACAGGTTTAAAAATATTAAAATGGGAAGTAAGACAAGGGAAAGGAGGCAATTCAAGGGGAGGGGCATCAAGACGATCAAGCTCAGCTCGAATGTCAGCTACTTTGCTTGTAAAGAAATTACAGAAAATATCTGGTTGCTTGGGCAGGGGAAACACCGAAGGAAGCGCAGTTCCTTTGTTACTCCCCCTAAGGTGACCACAAACATCAAACAACTGCCTGCTGGTTTTACCCATAGTTATCTTTTGGCTAAAATACGTAGTCTTTGCACGACAAACAATCTGATTGACACGCTTCTTGGCAGCGTAAAATATCTGCTTAAAAACCACAAGACCTGACCTTAACCACTTCTTTTCTGCACTACGGCGCTCTTTCTTGGCACTGCGTAGTTCCTCCTTGATGGTCGCATACCAGGGAGATGACCGCTTTAGACTAAAATTGCGGCGGGTGACAGGGGCGTGTCGGTCAAGCACAGCGCGCAATGCACGGTCTAGTGATTCCAATGTAGGGCAGAGGGCAGGGGACACTTCTACGCTTAGGTCATGCTTAAATGCATCCCTGTTTATAGCTCGCAGACTGCGCACCTCCCTAAACTGAGGGGGAGGGTTGGGGGCACTAACACTAAGTTCACAAATAACACAGAAGTGGTCAGAGGACAGCTCTTGTGTGATTGAAGTAGATCTAACTACACCATCTTGAGGCCTATGTAGTACCCAGTCAAGAATATGTCCACGATTATGAGTCGGTTGGTCGACCGATTGGTGAAGACTGAATAAATCCAAGAGATCCAACATCCTAGCAGTGGAGGGGTGCTGTGGTTGATCAAAATGGAAGTTCATGTCGCCTAGTACAATGTAAGTCCCGGTCAATGTGTTGCAGTGGTCAATCAAATCCGGGAATTCTCGATGAAACACTGAGTCGGTCAATTTATTTTTCTTACTAGGGAAGGTGCGATATATGCACATGAAATGAACTGTCTGCTGGGGCACTGACAGTGTAAATTGAACTACCTCAAAAGACGTGTGGACGAATGGGAGGTCTGTGACAAAAGCTGTATGATGGGACAACGTGTCTCTATATATAATAGCAAGGCCTCCGCCGCGAGTTGAACGGGGAAATGATCTGGCAGAATAGCCATAGGGAGCGAGATCGGTGCACTTCCCCTCATCGCCAGTCAGCCGAAACCAGGTCTCCTGGATAAACAGAATGTCAATCTGCCTATCAGAGACAAATTCGGAGACTGCAATTCGTTTCTCATAGGGGCCAAGCGACTGGGCGTTGAATGTGGCAATGAGAAGTTGTTTGTTGATAGAACGTGGAGAGGTTTTGATGTGAATGAGGTTGGCAGGGTCCGAGTAGTGTAGAGTAGGTCTTGGTAAAGAATGAGTGACAAGTTGTTGTTGTTTTCGTCTACCACCACGGTGGGTGCGCTTCCGAGGCAGGCCTCGACCAATCAAAAGCTCTTTCAGTCGACACACGAGGTCAGCGGTCAGATGCGTACGCTTGGCATTCATTGACAAAAGACGATCACGTGTGTATGCAAGCACAGGTCGGTTACCGCCGTGGGGGCTGCGTGTGTCACTGACCGTAACGTCGACTTGACCGAGCGATGAGCGTGGTGCCGACAAAGATGGCCGACCGTGTAGGCGGTGAATCTCACTAACCTTTGCAACAAAGAAAATCCAAAACAACAAAAGTCCAAAGTTAGGAGGGACACAAAACATATCCGAATCAAAGTAGTGGTCCATGGTGGATATCCAGTACAGAAAAAACAATACAAAAATCAGTCAAACACACATAAAATTGCATTCAATCAGGAGCCCGAGTCTATACGTGCCTGCAAGGCGTAGCCTCGTTCAAAGTGCTTACATTTCTATTGCAAGTTGTCTCACTTAATAAACTTTCTTACTTTTCTATGACAAGTTGTCTCACTTAATAAACTGGCTTACATTTATTTTACAAGTTGTCTCACTTAATAAACTGGCTTACATTTCTGTTACAAGTTGTCTCACTTAATAAAGTGGCTTACATTTCTATTACAAGTTGTTTCACTTAATAAACTGGCTTACATTTCTATTGCAAGTTGTCTCACTTAATAAACTGACTTACATTACTATGACAAGTTGTCTCACTTAATAAACTCGCTTACATTTCTATTACAAGTTGTCTCAATTAATAAACTGGCTTACATTTCTATTGCAAGTTGTCTCACTTAATAAACTGGCTTACATTGCTATTGCAAGTTGTCTCACTTAATAAACCTGCTTACATTTCTATTACAAGTTTTCTCACTTACTAAACTGGCAAAGTTCCCCGAACCATTGGAACTGACAACGCGAGCTCGCGTCCTGACACTGACCGTCAATGTCACAGTTTCCTTTCTGGCAGTGGCATTCGAACTCGTCCTGGAATCCGAAATAACTGGGCTCTGAAAATACAAAGCGACAACAGGAACATTACGCCAACTGTCGATAGATTGTCTAACCACATTAATGATAAAATAATGATAAAAGTTACACAAAAATATTAAATTAAATTCATATTATTTTGAAGAAAAAAAAAACCATACGAAAGGCTAAATTCAGCACACACAAAATTTGGATATTAATACATTTTTTATGTTGAAAAAAAAATAGTTGGGATAATGAGCCCTTGTCAAAGTGTAGTTTGTTTACAGAAGAAAAAAAAATAAGACCATATATAGAAGCAAAATATTTCACATCTTTACAGAAGCAAAATATTTCACATCTTTACAGAAGCAAAATATTTCACATCTTTACAGAAGCAAAATATTTCACATCTTTACAGAAGCAAAATATTTCACATCTTTACAGAAGCAAAATATTTCACATCTTTACAGAAGCAAAATATTTCACATCTTTACAGAGGCAAAATATTTCACATCTTTACAGAAGCAAAATATTTCACATCTTTACAGAAGCAAAATATTTCACATCTTTACAGAAGCAAAATATTTCACATCTTTACAGAAGCAAAATATTTCACATCTTTACAGAAGCAAACTATTTCACATCTCTACAGAGGCACACTATTTCCCATCTCTATTTCCAAACTATTTCATCCAAAAGAAGCAAAGTTTGGATTAAAATTAAAACAACTCTAAGAAAGTTGAACTACAATGGTATGTACGTACACATGAGGCAAACAAACAAACAAAACTACTCACGCGTTTCCATACAGAGGGTTCCTAAAGGCATGGAACAGTTTCCGTCCCTGAGGAAGTAGAGGCTGTCGACCAGACCGCAGTCCTCGGACCCTTTACTGTCGTCCGGCTCGCCGTTCTTCCACAGGGAGTTCATCGCCACCTGCTTGATGTTGTCATCCCAGACCCACAGGCCCTCCAGGAGTCTGTCATTTGCGCCAATCCACACGCCGTCCTCAACACTGCCATTCTGCTCTGGGCGGATTCATTTATAGCTGTTAGCTTAACAGTCACGCTCAACTCAATAATAGTAATTACATTTTGGGGGGAAAAGGATCAATTTACTTGTGCAATACAAAACTCTCATAAACTTGGATATAATCCAAAAAAAGGATTGTCAAAGAAAAAAAAATGAGGGCTAGTATAAAAAACATTTGTATTTACGAAATTTGTATGACATTTCTTTTGCTGCCCACAGATACTACGTCCAAGCTAAGTGATATTTCTTATTTTTATTTTTATACCGTTTTTTCTGTTCTTTTGTTCGCTGACGAAGGCTTTCTGCCGACACGTCCGTTGTTCTGTTGCGTTTCTTTTTTCAGGCTTAACCCTACTCTGTTTTATTCATTCTAGCTTTAACATAATACATTCACAAATAATTGTAACGGTTATCAGAGACTTTAAAAGAATAAGGCCACTTCTTTTTAACTTTCATTTATCTAAATTCTATCAAAATTAGACAAAGATTTGTTTTATTTAGTTTACACATTGGCAGAAGGCTAAGACACAGTTGTGTCGTAGGGTATGACATTCTAATAGATTCTAGATCACATCAACATTTGTATCTTCTGTCGCCTCCGCTATCTTTGGTTTATCCCTACTGTCCTATTGCAACACATCAAAATCAAGTCATATTTTTTTTTATAACTTCCCTTCATGTCATAGTTCTTGCAATAACTTTGACCCTTAAAAAGATACGCCCAGTTTTAAAATATGTTCAACTGTCGTGACTGGCTCCACGTCCATTCTAGACTTGGTTATATTTAAAATTAGCAAAATATTGTTATTGCGTTGGAGGGACTGTTTTTAAAGGTTAAATTTGCTAGGTTAAAATTTCAGAAATTCCCTCAGGCAATAGTACGTGACTAATTGAATTTTGAGAGGCAACATAAGCAACATCAAGTTTAATTATTATTGCTGAGATTTTCCACAATTTACCGTGAATATTAAAGCAATTTAACACACTAGATGTCTGATCTCTACAAATTCGACACAAAAAATAAAACGCTTATAATTTTAGCGGTGTAAACTGAGCAGCTTACCTAACAGAGCTCATGTAAATAGACAGATCTAGAATCTACATGTACATTTGCTGGCTTAAGCTAACTCTTGCTGTACCTACTAGTTAAACAGTACAAACCGACACAAATGTCTAGAACATGTATGTACATTGGTTGGCTTAAACTAATTCTTGCTGTACCTACTAGTTAAACAGTTCAAACCGACACAAATGTCTAGAACATGTATGTACATTGGTTGGCTTAAATTAACGTTTGATGTACCTAATAGTTAAACAGTTCAAACCGATACAAATGTCTAGAACATTTATGTACATTGGTTGGCTTAAGCTAACTCTTGCTGTACCTACTAGTTAAACAGTTCAAACCGACACAAATTTCTAGAACATGTATGTACATTGGTTGGCTTAAATTAACGTTTGCTGTACCTAATAGTTAAACAGTTCAAACCGATACAAATGTCTAGAACATTTATGTACATTGGTTGGCTTAAGCTAACTCTTGTTGTACCTACTAGTTAAACAGTTCAAACCGATACAAATGTCTAGAACATGTATGTACATTGGTTGACTTAAACTAACTTTTGATGTACCTACTATTTAAAAACTGGACAGGGGTCAAAGCTGCCCGTATCTGATCGTTTGACTCGAGCCTTGCCAAGTTTAAGCCTTGCGACAGACACATCTTCTGTAGGATTCAGACACAGGTTTTAAGGTATCATTGACATAATCACATATTGATAGTGTTTTTTTTCTAAAGGTTATTACTTTTATAATAAATGAAGGAATGCGCTCAACCTGTGGGCGGGGCTGTCTTAACAACATAGGAGGCCCTAAATAAAAATAAACATTCAATAAAGTTAAACTTGGATGAATTCAATTTATTGATAAAAAAATATTATTCAAAATTTCAAAATCAATTAAAGTTGTAAAACGTTATGAGAAATTACCAAAATAAAATAATTATTCACCGATGGAATACATTATTTGATATGAACCAACATAATCATTTGCGTAACTTTTTTTTGCAGAAAATTGTTTTATTAGTAGTTTAAAGTCAATGGTCTTAAGGATGTCATTTTCCATGAACATAAGTGAAAGCCGATTCAAACGTTTAAGTCTCATTGTACTGCCAAGCAGATTCTTACCGTATTTATTTTTGTTCGTTTATATCTGTGAAAAGTAAAACTTTTTGACCAGAATTATTCCCCTTTAAAGGTTTTTAAATTTTCCAAATTTTATTCGCTTTTATAATATTAATTTTGGAATGTACTGATATATGTCGTGTTTTAAAATTGGGAAATAAGGAATTTTAAATCCAATTAAATGTTCAAACTCTTTCTTTATTCTTTAAAAAATATGTACAGCATGATGCCCCTGTAAGAGTGAGTTTTCTAGAAACGTGGGGCCCTAAACTAGCGCGTTGCCATGGGCCAGTGCCAACTGGGCCCATGCCTTAAGACGGCACTGCCTGTGTGAAGGAAATAATAGACCAAGGTATGTGGAAGCTTGAAATACACCACAAAGATACCTTTTTTTTTTCTCTCATTTAATCAAACCTTTAAATTGCACGCCAACAGCATCGACCAGTGTTTCGCTTCAAAGCCTCAACCAACTTTGCTCTACTATTTCCTTCATCATTTTTTTAATATATATTAGCGTTAAAGCAAAGAAAAAATGAGAAAACATTTCTTGGAAATTAAATTGAATGGTCTGATGGGAAATGGGTTTTCCCAGTTAAAAGTCAAAGTCACTCTTAATAAATGACTCGCAGCGAAAGTGTTGCTGTCAATTTTACAAAATTGCATTACGATACCTACTTTGGCGGCAGTCCAATCCATTTTGACTGGATAGTAAATATAGCAGACGTTGTTGACCAACTTGCTGTTTGGCACGATGCACTCAAAGGCAAATGCTGGATAAGGTATAAGTTAATGTTGGTTAGCAATCTTTGCAGGAGGAACATTGCCTGTTAACAGATGACATGCGTACTGTCTCACTCAATCGAGAAATGGATCACAAAAAGCTCTTATTGTGTCTTGATAATTGGATGATTATTTACAAATGATAATTATAAAATAATATGATTATAAAAGTTTTGTACGAGACATAACAATTTTATGACAACAACAAAAATTTAAAAAAGCAATGATGTCACCAAGTGTATTTACATAGTGCCAACAAGTTTCTTTACATGATGTGAAAACCTGTCTTTATATGGTGTAAAAAAAAAGTGTGAAAGCGTGTATTTACGTGGTGTCAAAAAGTGTCTCTACATGTTGTCAACAAGTGTCCTTACATGGTGTCAACAAGTGTCTTTACATTGTGTCAAAATTTACTTTAAATGGTGTCAAGAAGTGTCATTTCAAGCTTTCAACAAGTGTCTTTACAAATTTTTAACAAGTGTCGCTACATGGTGTCAACAAGTGTCTTTACATTATGTCAAGTATTTTTAAATTGTGCATACAAGAATTTGAAAACCATCATTCGTTCCTGCTACTACCAGGTGATAGATGTCCGTTATGTTAATTGATTTCATATTGCTACTCGCACGGTTTATGAAAAAAATCAACCCGTTCGAATATCATGCCCCCTAGACTGGTAAGGTAACTTCAGTGAGATTGGTTGCCATTTAAATGGAGATTCCGAACACATTTGGCAGTACCATTTTTTTGACATTGGTATCATCTCTCCCGCGTCTCAAATATTTACAAACCATGTATTTACGGAACGCTTAGTTCAAAATGTATATTACTATTTAAAAAAATGAAATATATTACCAGGGTGTTTGATGAGAAGAATTGGGTATACGGCTATCAAGACAGTTACAGGGAGTTCCCCCATTTCAGAAAATCAACCGGAACATGAATAAGTCAACCTGTCTTAATAAAGAGACGAGGAAATAGATAGAGAGTGTTACACGCATAATTGAGGTAACAAATAAATAAATGCTATTTTTTGCCTAAATAAATCAGTTTTTTGTAATTCTTCAAAATGTTTACTAGAATTTTAATATTTTTTTTTATCAAAGTTAAAAACGAATTTAGTATATATAACTGAAAAAATGAAACTATGAAAAATTAAATATAATTAACATTTCTTTATAAATTGTACCTTGTTGTGTCCTGTCTGCTAAAGAAGACATTTAGCCGAAGCACCCTTTTCATTTTTCTGTTTTCATTTTCTAAAACCTAAACCTAATCTTGTTTCACTATTTATTCACTCTATACGACTTGAAGGCAGTGCTTTACATCATATATTAATCCTCTATGGCATTACTTTTATCAGATGTCTTTAGCTGCACTTTTACTTTATTTTTGACAAAATTAGCATACATTTCATTGCATTCTTCTTCTTCTATATCTTAAGGGCCCACGATCAATTTATTGATCATTTTGGCTTCTATGCATGTAGATGGGATTTGCAATGTTTCTGTTACTGGTGGTGATGAGGAAATTATGCACTAGGGGTTTGAAGGCTTGAGGCAATAGACACAAATGTGTCTAGTGTTGTCGCCTCAACTGTTCCTTTTGAAAGATGGTTCCAGTTCCTTTTTATTAACTTAAATTTTTTTATGTTGACTAATTAATTATATAAATAGAGATATAATTCTTTTTCTGTTTTTATTTGAATATAAATTAATACATTAATAAAATATTATTTGCTGCATTTCAAAGGCTATTTGTTTTCTGTCACGAAACTGTAAGTAAAGAAAATAGAAAATTGATGCTTGATATTTTTTAATGACCATGATCACAACGTACGTCGAGCTGAAATGAAAATGACCATACAATCTTTTATTTACCTTTTTTTTTTTATTGGCAGATCCGGAAGTAAAGATCTCATACCACTTTTTAAATTACTCAGACGCGCCTCTTCATTCATGGTCACAGAAGGTGCAACTTAAAAGAAGTGAGAAACACTGGCTAATGCTCAGTTCACAGGATCACATTTTCGTCAAATTTTCAATCATGCATTTGATGCGATTTTTGTTTTGAAGCCTTGTCGCAACTTTAAAATTACTATTCGATCAAATGTTCAATTTAGTCACAAAAAAAAAAAAAAAACAACAAAGAAACCAACCGCTAACACACAAATGCGTTCATACAACAATTTGAAGAAAATTTGATCGTTTGGACTGATGAATGGGAAGGGTGGGCGCAGAGGGTACCCCGTCCACCCCGGGGCGGCACCTCTTTCTTCTCTTTAAATGAAGGGTTGGAATTTCGGCAAATGGAAGAGGGTTTTTTTCCGTGCTGGAAGGCGGCCAAGATCTCGGTCGGCCGCAGGTGGCATTGATCAGCGCTCCGTCACCGCACCGAGACAAAAGATTAGAAATCAATGATCCTCAAATTTATTAGCTAGCCCAGATCATTTCGATTCAAGTGTCAAGCTATATTGACACGCAACAGATTCACAAAAGTATCGTTTGAGGTGTTTCTGAGAAACCGCTATAGAGGATCCCAACAATAATTGTTAAAAATTGCAATACATTTAAAAAGTTCATGAACACCCATTTACAGAAAAAGAAATTTAAATTAAAAATAAAATTGATGCATATTTTTACTCAATTCAAAATTATTTTGAAAACAGATACCAAAAAAGAAACAAAAAAACTTTACATTTTAAAAAAATGAAACGTAGCAAAAAATCTTTCTGACATGTCTTACTTAACTAGCTGGGACAGACTTCAGTGCTCTAAGGGTGTGGCGAGACACGGCACATACCGTGGTTGCCACCTGAAGAGGGTGCATAAAGGCCATAATCGGTATGCAATGATAAATTGTTATTATTTTCAGGCTTTAAATTATGTCCATTTTAAATGAGCTGACAAAACGTCGCACTACAAAGCCGTCTCTTCGGTCCTTGTATACGATTTCACACCGTCGGTGTCACATACTCGCCTCTGGCTCCATTGGCCCCATGCCACCATGATGAGGTCAAAATAGATTTAATTAATATGAAACGAAATAATTACCTTCAATTAAAGTTTTGATTTAAACTATAATGCTATAACTATGACATTTATTATTTCTTTACTAATTCATAAATATGTGTTTTCCGATGATCTTAAGCCAACCCTTAAGGGTCGTTCCACACAGAACCACTGTGTTTTATGGTGAGATGAATATGGTTCTTCGAGTGCAAAGATGTTGAAGGCTTCGACCTTGAGTAGCAACCTTGACCTGAGCTGTATTTTGTTAAAGTGAGGGAGAATTGCTTAATTCGTCAGACTCACACTCTCGTCCTTGCTTATTTCTTCCAATGGCAACACTTAGTCATGACCACTGGAAATAGACCAGGATGCAGTGCATGGCCAGCAATCTTTCTTGTGTCTCTGTGCTCCTTTGCGTGCAACATTACATGAGTTCAATGCCATGATGCCTACGGTACTTTATTTAAATTTCAGATAACGTCTTCTCTTAGATGAGTTTCCATCAAAGTTTAACTAGTTCCATCAACTCGTTTCTCCTAGATGAGTGGCCATCCAATGGTAACGAGTCCCATGAACCACCTTTTCTTAGTTGAATTGCCCCACAAGGTAAACTAGTTCCATGAACTCCCATCTTTTAGATCCGTTGCCACATAAGTTTAATTAGTTCAGTGAACCCCCTTCTCTTAGATGAGTTGCACCACAAATTTAACTAGCTCCATGAACCCCTTTCTCTTAGATGAGTTGCCCCAAAAATTTAGCTAGTTCCATTAACCCCCTTCTCTTAGATGAGTTGCACCACAAATTTAACTAGCTCCATGAACCCCTTTCTCTTAGATGAGTTGCCCCAAAAATTTAGCTAGTTCCATGAACCCCCTTCTCTTAGATGAGTTTCCCCACAAGTTTAAGGAGTTCGATCCACCCCTTCTCTGAGATGTGTTGCCCCACAAGGTTAACGAGTCTCATCTACCCCTTCTCTTAAATGGTTTGCCACCCAAGATTAAAGAGTCCGATCCACCCACTTCTCTTAAATGGGCTGTTACCCAAGGTTAAAGAGTTGCATCCTCCTCCTTCCAGATGAGTTGAAACCGAATGCTACCTATTCCTATCCACCCCTTCTCTTAGATGAATTGCCACCAAGGTGAACTAGTCCCGGTAACGAGTCCCATTCACCCTGGTTGTTTGTCTTGTTCGTTCCTTGTCTAGCCTGTTTGAGTGCAATGAACTCAAGTGCACAAGCATTGGATTGCCACTTGGCCACCCAACACCAGGAGATGTAAACAGATTAAGAGCTTTGGGCACCATCCAATGGCCAGAGTTAGGTTTTAAACTGATTCGTTCATTATCCAAATTTGAATTTTAGGAAGTGTTTAGCTACGTCCTGATGCGTCAGGCATAAGTTTTCCCCAGCAAAACAGGAATTCTTAGAAAACACAAAACCCAAAAATCTGAGAAAACCAAAAGCTGGCATATTGAAAACGAGGTCAGGTTATATTCTGAGAAAGAGTGAGAACTTACATTCTGAGGGCAGAAAAAGGTGATTTTACAGTGATTATTTAACTATTATATCCAACAGACAGAAAACTCCAAAAAATCACATATTTGAATGATTTTTTTTTATTCAGAATATGATAAAAATAAACAATTTAACAAAGTCGTAAGAAAAGGATTCAATTTTGTTAAATTCAAATTTCAGCGCATAAAAGTGAAGATTATATATGTTTTATGTCCCAAAAAAGGGAACTCTTTTTAACATGATGAGAACTACTGAAAATATTTTTTTATTATTTTGTTTAAATTCTAAAATATATATCAACTATAACTTTATTGTTAAATTTTATCAGGGTGTGTTATGGACTGTGTGTAGGTCTGATTTTTAGCTATCACCGCTTGTCTACCCTTTGTTGTCTTTTAAATTTAATGTCACCGATTAAATGTACTGTTCCACTCCGTTTACCCACCCGTACCTTGAATGGGAAAAGGTTGTTTACGTTTTAATACTTTCAATTTGTTCTCAATGATCTATGAGGTGACGCAGTTTCTAGGATTTCTTTTGTAAATGGTTTTGGTGTTTTGGTTTCATCTATCTTTCTCTCTCTCTCTATATATATATATATATATCTTTACATATATATTTAAATATATATAATAGCTGGAAACTTTCCCAGCAGAGAGATATTTTTTTGCTATATTTCTTAGATTCAACTGTTTAACGTCTCGTATAGGTCTAGGAAATGTTGCAAAAAATATCTCTGCCAGGACAACTGTAGGCATATACAATCTTGCAATTATATATAGTCTCATATATAATAGTGTACTCTTTATGTTTTTGTAGTTTTAGAAGATTGCTCCCTTTAACTTGCTGTACTGTAAGTTGAAATATTTTTTCTGTTTCTGTATATTTGACTTCGTATTTTTTTAGTGACATTTAAAAGTATAATCAAAAGATAGTGGTCAGTATCACTAGCTTTGGTGTCATTTTTCTTTGTATTCTAGTTCTCTGTCCTCTTTTGACTTATTGTTCATTCTACACGCCAAAACTTAAAATGGATTAAAGTTATCAAAACTATGTAAGTTTACGTAACAGAGGCCTCTTTTTATCTTTGGTCAGAGCGAAAATGAGATGTATATTTTTGAAATTTGTGAACAGTTATTAGCGTTTCTTATCATTATCAAATGGGTTTTCCCAAATTCCCCACCTTATTTTTTTCCCGGACATCTTGTATAAAATATGTGTTACAACCTTTTTTTTTTATCTGACTCTGTGACCTAACTTTTACTTTTTAAAATATATTTATAATGCTAAACGTTTCTTATTTGTTTCACTCTACGACTCTCACTGATACATATTTGAAATAGATATCGATCCTTATGGTATTCGCTCTACGACTCTCACTGATACATATTTGAAATAGATATCGATCCTTATGGTATTCACTCTACAACTCTCACTGATACTCTCTCGGCAAGTGAGTTTCATCTTCCGGCGTCTTATGTTCCACTCATCTCAGATGGGGTGTTGTTTATGGTTGTCTGGGAAGCTGCCATGCTCGTTTCTACGGCTGAGCTCACTTGTCTTGTTGGGCTCATCTGTCTTGCTGGGCTTGGCTGTCTTGCTCGGGGCGGCTGTTTGACTGAACTCTTTCGCTTAGTCGTTTTTGCTTTCGCGGCTGTAAAATACAATACATGTTTGACAATGAGCATGGCTTACGATAGAAATTGAGTTAGTATTTTCAACATCAGCCGATAAGCTATTGAATTTTTTGTTAAATTTTTATTTTCATTATTTTGCTGTTCATTATTATTTATACATATAGTGTGTCCTTGTGTCCACTCTATGTTTTCCACTACCTGGTGCTACTCGTTCACTTTTGACTAAACTGATCCCATACCACCACCCTCTCCCCACCACCTCCAAGTCCTCTGTGTGGTTATTTTAAAAGTTTTTTTCTATCTTACAATTTTTTATATTATTTTTTACGTTTGTTGAATATTTGAATAATACATTACAAACGGTAACAATTTTCGCTTCAAAATTTATGTCCTCATCCAAAAAGAACAGGAATGATTTTTGAAGTCCTAATACATCAGCGGGAAATGAAGAGCTAAATCAGGATTCTTCTAGCTTAGGAATTATAAACTTAAAATGACAACAAAGCTGGAGCTGGATAATGACCTACTTCTTGTAGGTCTTACCATATTCCAACAGAACATAAGACTCACTTTTTATGGGTCTTATCATTATTCAACAGAACAAAAGACTTACCTCTTATGCGTCTTATCATTTTCAAATAGAAAAAAAAAACGAATCACCTTTTGAATGTCATATTATCTTCAAACAGAACAAAAGATTCACCTCTTATGCATCGTATCACCTTCCAACAGAAAAAAACGTCTCACCTCTTATGGATCTTATCATTGTTCAACAGAAAAATGACTCAACTCTTGTAGAGTTTCCAACAGAAAAAAACTACTCACCTTTTTATAAGTTTGTTCATCTTCCAACAGAGCAAACGAATCACTTATTATGGACCTTATCATCTAGCAACAGAGAAAATGACTCAAACCTTATTGGTCTTATCATCTTCAAACATAGCAAACGACTCACCTCTTGTAGGTCTTATTATCTTCCAACATAGCAAACACCTCTTGTAGGTCTTATCAGGTTCCAAAAGAACACACGACGCACCCCTGGTGGGTCTTATCATTTTTTCAATGGAACCCACGACCCACCTGTTGTTGGTCTAATCCTCTTTCAAAAGAAAAACTGAGCAACACAATGACCCACCTGGGGGGCGTCCTATCACCTTCCAAGAGAACAGTCCAAAGAAGACCACGACGAGGCCGACGCAGAGCAGGGCGATGATAGATAGACTAGCTTTGTATTCGAGGGGCACGCCTTGGAACAGATCCAGCTCAAAATCCAGGCTGGCCGGCCAGATGCTTCTTGGTGTCAACCTCCCTTCAGCAGGAAGAGAAACACTCGTAAACAACACTTTCACCTAACTTATAACATCTTTTATGTCGTACGTCTAAAGTGTAACAGTTTGGGGGAAACAAATTATAATTCGTTTCATTATTTTGATGAGATGAAATTCTCCTTCCGACCGCCCCAACCCTCCCCTCACAAAAAACAAAAAAACAACACACATTCTTTAAACAACTGATTTTGAATTCCCTGAAAACAAACGGAAACAGCATTCACACCCTTCCATTGGTTTTAACGAAAAATAAATAACGTCAGATGCTTACTATGGAATACGTTCACATTTTTTGTAAAACAAAGTAGCTTGCCCGTGGTTGCCGCCTACTTCTACCTATTTTTGGGTTGATTCTGAGGGTCCCGCTTGTTGTTTCTAAACTCGATGATACCAGTAAGTTAAGTAGGGTTCATTAAAAGAGACCCAATAATCTAATTTTTGAAATGAAATGTAGACTTTTACTCTGAATAAAATGCATTTCCTCTCAGTTCGCAGTGACGTCAGACAAACCATGGCAACCAAAAATGATATGAAATCGGAAATGATGTGCACCAATCCATTATGTTATTTTCTCTCCGATAAACATAAGTATTTTTTCCATCATATTAACCCCATATACTAAAATAAAACGGCACTTGAGGAACACACACACATAATGTGTTGCGCCAATATTTAAAAAAAAAAACACACCATTTCTAGACAGTCCGCCGTTCAAAAACCTTTTTTTTTTTGTTGCCCAAAAGTCTTTGAAGGGACTCGGAAAGTAGAAACGAGAACCATCTTTCCAGTGTTGCTTTCAGACGTTTTCCCCCGGGGAAATTTAAAAGTCAGTGGGGAATTTTGGCGCACACTTGAATTTGTACTTTCTTTCAGACAATGCTTATGTATCATTGCACACTTTCCGATGGGGTGTGCCAAAATTATCCATAATAACGATGAGATACATCTTCCATTCCGCACCAGTGTGATGTAAACTATATTTATTCTAGTTGTGAAATACTTGAGGGTAAGCTTTTGCCCCTAGCTTAATATCGCCTAACACAGTGTTCAGCAAACTCTTGGTTCAAAGGGAAAAAAATCAGCAGCAGAACGAGACAAACAATTTTTGATGGCCACATTTCGTCTCAAGAACTTTTCAAGAATCAAGTTTTTTGCTTAAACTGCTTGTGTTATACAAAAATATTGTATTTTACTAAAAACAAATTAAAAAGGATTTTATTTTTGTTTATCTTATTTGGAGGGATAGCTAATTAATTAATCAATGAACTTTCAACACACACAATAATTAAAAAGGGTTCCATCCATAAAAAGCACTCCAAACAGGATTTTATTTGCTGACGGCAAATGGGGAAAAACAACAGCTTACTTATAATAATTATACTAACTTTTCAAAATATTTACAATTTTTACCCCGAATAAAAAAAGAATAAAAATACAACTTTAAATTAGAAAGCTCTATACACTTGTACGGGTTTTATAAATCATGTATGAACGGCAGAACTATTTGAAGAAGACATGAGTTGTTCATAAAAGACATTCTAGTTTTTACTAATGTGTAACTTTATCTAAGGGAAATCGTATTCAATTAAAGATTATATTCACGAAATTCAGTTGATTGAAATGTTTATTTAATATTTCAAAACTCAATAATTTAAAAAAAAAAATTATAAAAATAACAAATCTACCCTGAGAATATACTTTCAAAAACTTTTTTTTTTTTTAAACAAAATGTACAGAATTTATTTTAAATTGAACAAATAAGGAATAAGAATGGTTTCTAAAACCAATACCGGTACCAACAATTTCTTTTTGCAATGTTATGATGATACTATGTGTTACGCACTGGCTTCTATTGCTAGAAATTAATCTCTTATTTAAAGTAATTGGCTCGTTCAAACAGTGCATAACAAAAGGACGATACCATTTAGAAATAAAATAGCAAAGTGCGACACTTAAAACAGAACTAATTACAATTAATAAGATTTACTTAAGTATTAATAATTACAAAACAAAAGAAATATAATTACAAATCATCAACTTACAGAGTATGGTAGTTCTTGTACAGGTACACAGTTAGTACAATGTGCCAATTAATAGTGTACAATGACGAATGCGAATAAACACATATGAGTACAGAAAGAATAATAACACCTGTCTCGTAAAGTTAAAAATATATACCGACGAGTTCAGAAACGCCTTTGATATTGATTACGTTTCTTTTCAAATCGAGAAAGTTCCACAAGATACTAGGAGAGAAACTGACCATGTTTAATTGGTAGGCGGCAGTAAAAACGACAGATCAAAGGACTAAGCAACGCCCATATACGAACGTAGCTAGGAATCTAATTTGGGGTCGAGGAAAGTTCACGCACGGGGAAAAGTGTCCCACATAACATATGCTTTTATTTCCAACAATAAACATTACCATCAATATACATCAATACAAGTTCTCAACAATGTTGACTCTCTGCTTGATTTCCTGAACACATTGTTGAATCACACACCTTCTGACTACAGTCTCACTGCGCATGCGGGCTGTTTGCCCTAGTTGGCTATCAGGACGGTCCGGCCCGCTTGTCTACCACAACAAGCAATAACAATCGAAATGTTAGTTCACAAACAACTTTTTTTTTTTTTAGCTTTCTTGTAGATTCCCATTTTGAAAATAAAATTATTCTTTTTAAACAAAATCGCTCAAACTGGTGGAGCATAATAAATATACTATGTATTTTTTTATCCTCTGTTATGCAGCACTCATTGTTACAAAAATAAACGCAAACGCTTTCGATATAACAATTAATGAAATGTGCACTTTTTGTATGCGCACGTTAAATTCTTAATATAAAAAAAAAGATAATTCTTCAAAGATTCCACTTATATAACTCAAGACTCGATTAAAGGTATTTATTTTTTAAAGACAAATGCCATCATAAAATGTATATAATAAGCACTTATCCCTACTTTAAAAGTGTTGCTTTTATGATGAAATATAATTTAAAACCAGATTGCGCATGATTAGGTCGTATTATTAATAACATTGTAGACCTTTTCATTGATGTAGCGGAAATAAAATATTGTGTTATTAAAATCTTTGAAAAATACCGACATATTAATTATTATGCGAACTAGAGGAAGTAAGACATGGGCTTATGATTTGGAGCGGCAAGAACGATATTATTAATCGAATACTGTAAGACTTTGACGAGCTTGGCTTTATATACGGAAATATATATATATATGAAATACATCTAACGTAGCGAGGTTTTTTAATAGATTCCATTAATTGTAATCGGTAAAAGGCACCAGATGCCATTCTTAAAAAAAATAATAATTTAAAAAGATAAATTTGTCGTTTAAATAAAAATGTATAAACTTTATATTTTTGTACCTATTTTGCTCTTGGTGGGGGGGGGGTTGAATTTCCCCAAAAGGCAATGCCCTCCCCCCCCCAACCCCCGAGAGCTGGCTGAAAGAAACCCTGCATCTCTCTCTCACCGTTGCAGTTTGGTCCCTGGGGATCCTCTCTGCAAGCGTAGCACGATCCGTCCACATGGCAGTGCTGGTCAGCGCAGACTTCGCTGCAGATGTCAGAGCAGTCCAGGCCGTAGGAGCCCATCATGCATTCTGGTGCACCGGGCACAAAAGATTTTGTATTAAGGAGAGTCACCTTAGACTTGCAGGTTTCTCTATCTTTTTTAATGAAACATTTCATTGAAAGCATTACAATTTAAACCATATTTCCTTCTCAAGAAACACGATCATGTAATTTAAGTAAATTAGCCAAGTTGCTAATTAGATAATTAGAGCAATTTTTTACGGCCCGATGGCTTCTAAGAAAAAAGAAAAACAGTATATATATAACATTACTATTACCTTTGTAGTTTGGCATGGCGCATTACAATTATGTTTGTAGTTTGGCATGGCGCATTACAATTATGTTTGTAGTTTGGCATGGCGCATTACAATTATGTTTGTAGTTTGGCATGGCGCATTACAATTATGTTTGTAGTTTGGAATAGCGCATTAATATTAAGTTTGTAGTTTGGCATGGTCCAGATTACCATCTTATAGAAGAACATTGTGTGGCGATATAAATATATACATATATATATATATATATATATATAAATATATACATATATATATAATATATATAAATATATATATATATATATATATATATATATATACACACATATATAAATATATATATATTATCAGTATTTTATTTCAATTTGTGATCTGTGATTAACATTTTTGTTTATATATATATATATATATATATATATATATATATATAATATATATATATATATATATATATATATATATATATATACACACATATATAAATATATATATATTATCAGTATTTTATTTCAATTTGTGATCTGTGATTAACATTTTTGTTTATTGGTCTTATGATCCAATTTTATATCAAGCGTCTTCAAATATTAAATAATATTTCTTGATCTCGGGCACAATATTTAGGAATAGCTGGTAACTTATTTTATTTTTTAAATGTTTTTTGAAATGTTGAGTTTATTGTCTAATATAGTAAAAAATGTTGCTTTCGACGATTAAATATTTTACATTTTGCTAAATTTAATATATAATTTACACAATGATATTATCAATGTATTGAAACAATTTTTGCATTTTTAAAAAATTGTTTTAACATAGATGTTGAGAAAGTATTAGGTCGCTTGAAGACTGACCCCCAAAAGCCTCGATCTCACACAGCTCCATGTATTTCCCCACATTGTCGTCGTCTGCTGGCCTCACGATGATGTCGGTGATGGGAGACTTGACCCCTGGGAAGAACGTCACCTCGCGAGATTCCTGCATGGTCAAATTGACGTGGGCCACGTCCACATGGCCGGTCTCGTTCATCAATTCCAACCTAAAACTGACTCCTGCTTTATGGGCACTTTGTTCTTGGGGGATTTTAAACAAGAATTTTACATTTTTTAAAATATATATATTTCAATGGAAAAAATAATAACTGTTTTTCTTTCAAATTTGTAATTTAAAAATAAAAAAAATAATAAAAATGAAAAAAAAAATTCCATAATAAAAGTATTACTTTGTGTAATTTTTATCCACCTCACTCAATCCTTCTACTTAGACCTAACCATCCATCCCTGTGGTGGTGCAGCCCGTGTGGGGCGATGGCCTACCTCACTGCTTCCTTCCACACAGACCTAGTCTTCCATCCCTGTGGCGGTGCAGCCCATGTGGAACGATGGCCTACCACACTGCTTCCTTCCACACTGACCTAACTATCCATCCTGTGGATGTGCAGCCCGTGTGGGGCGATGGCCTACCATACTGCTTCCTTTCAATCAGACCTAACCATCCATCCCTGTGGCGCCAAAGCCTATGAAGTGCTGTGACTTACCTCACCACTTCCTTCCACTCAGATCTAACTTAAGCCTTTTTTTCCCCCATGCTTGGATTCCCAGCTGTTGTTAATTTTTTTTTTTTAAATAGAAACAATTTAAACGGGCCCATTAGGATTAAGTTTGCAGCTTGGCATGGCCCATTGCAATTAAGTTTGCAGTTTGGTATGGCCCATTTCAATTATGTTTGTAGTTCGGCATGGCCCATTACGATTATATTTGTAGTTTGGCATGTTCATTGCAATTATGTTTGCAGGTTGCTATGGTCCTGATTACCTACGCATAAAAGAGCATTGGTTGGGGATATTTTCCCTGTGACGGACTACAAGTATGCGTACACTAGCTTTTTTCTGGATACCTTTCCACGAGCTTTAAGAAATAAAACTCACTGTGGCAAATATATGAAATAACCGCGGGTCCAATATATCTGCGCCTTTAGAAATTAAACCATTCATTTTAAATCCAATTTTCATTTAAAATTGATTTTTGTTTTTAAAGAGAGGAAAATTTTTTTACAAATTATTCCCTATTAACCCATTTTTAAAATTAAAAAAAATGAAAATAAATAAATCAGAAGAAGTTGATCACCTTCTATCTTAAGAAGTGTTTAAATATAATTATTTACCAAAAACTTGTAAACATAGACTTTGTCCTATGGTTGCGATTTTAAATTTTCCCAATCTTTGCAACGCTCTGTGTCAAAAAGCTTCAGTTGACATGTTTTAATTAAACAAAACTTTCACAAATTCACGAAACTTTGCCTGTCGTTTTTCTTTAAACCACTTTAGCGAATCTTTGGTGACATTCCGGAAAGCACAATTGTAATTTAAATTTAAAAAAAGGAAGAAAAAAACTTCCAAAATGTTGTTGAACTTAACAGCGCCCCCCCCCCCCTGCGCCTTTTTACAAAATTTGATTTATTAACACTTTTTTTATTGATGAAGAATAAAACACCAACTTTCGTTTTCATAATGTTTGCACGTGCCGATGCGACAAAAGTAATGTCGTGTTTCCGCCTGCGCGTTTAGTGGCGTTTACGAGATGTTGCTAGGGACGCCAGTGAGGCGGCAGAGTCCTACGTCACAAAGATGTTAGATGGCACAACCCAGCAGATGGAGCTGGTTGCCAATGTACTAGTCGGCACAGCCCTGCAGATGTAACAAGTTGCAAATGTACTAGTCGGCACACACCTGCAGATGGAGCAAGTTGACAATGTACTAGCCGGCACAGCCCAGCAGCTGGAACTGGTTGCCAATGTACCAGCCGGCAGAGCCCAACAGATGGAAATGGTTTTCAATGAAGCCTTAGGATAAGTTCAAGGCCCAACAGCACATATTCTTGTTAGTTTCGTTACATTAATGAAATTTAAAAAAAAATGGGCTGAGTATTCCGAACAGGAAGACAAAAAAATTGAACGAAAGCGATAAGCGGTTGTGCTTCCCTTTTATTTATCATCGTCTTACCTTTCCCGCGAGTTATCGTCACCTCGTAGATGAGAACTGGTTCATTAAAAGTCAGTTCGATGATATTCGACCTCACGAAGCCGCCAACTGCACATTCCGACCTGAGACCTTTCAGGCCATCGACCGCTGTCTCAGCTCGGCTGACAGACTCATCAGCATCAATGTATTGTTTCAGGGCAAAGTTTCGTCCTAAGTATAAAAAGCAGTTCGTGACACGTCAATAAGAAGATCTTAGATTATTTGGGGGGAAAAAAAGTCAGCAATTGTAATGAATAGCAATGCTAACATAAAGAAGTAGCATCCGCCTTGATTTAGATGACATTTTAAAAAGAAGCACAACTACAGTGAATAATAGTGGCTTACAAAGCAATCCAATGGGTGAATACGCCTTGCCGGTGTATTTCCACGTTAAGGGGATGTAATATCTTTTTTAAAAGCAAATTGGAAATGAATCTTGTTGATAATGTCAATGATTTGTATCAGCTTACGTAATCAACTCAAGGCCAGTAAATGTTCTGATGCCAATAATGTTGTTTTGAAACCGGACCATTTCCTTGCTGAGTACACAACATGACACGTCCCTCTAGCGGTGATTTTATCTCTAAGTAAATCTGACTTGCCTTGTACTAAGGAAATACCTCTGGTTACGATGATGGTAGAAAATGACTTTAATGTAGATGACCCCAATTTACGTCGAAGTCAGACAATGGTTTATTAAAGAAAACCATGGTTTATGTTGATTGGGGGGAAATGGCCATATCAAAGAATTACCTCTGTTTAGATTGATAGTGGGGAAATGGACTTAAGAAAGAATTACCTCTGTTTAGTTTGATAGGGGGAAAAGACTTTATGAAAGAATTACCTCTGTTTAGATTGATAGTGGGGAAATGGCTATATCAAAGAATTACCTCTGTTTAGATTGATAGTGGGGAAATGGACTTAAGAAAGAATTACCTCTGTTTAGTTTGATGGGGGGAAAAGACTTTATGAAAGAATCACCTCTGTTTAGGTTAATAGGGAAAAATGGCTTTATGGGAGAAAACCTCTGTTTAGGTTGATAGGTGAAAATAGCTTTATTATAGAATTAACTCTGTTCGTTGATAGGGGGAAATAGCTGCATTAAAAAAATCCTTTGTTAAGGTTGATATGGGGATAATGGCTTTATTAAAGAAAACCTCTGTTTAGGTTAATGGGCAAAATGGCTTTATTAAAGAATCACCTACGTTTAGGTTGATAGTGGAAAATATCTCTATTAGAGTATTACCTCTGTTTAAATTGATGGTGCAAAATGACTTGCTTCCCGGCCAGGCGAATGTTATCTCGTCGAAGACGTCTCCCCTAAGCTGTATCCTGATGTCCACTGACTTCTTCTTGTCAGTTTTCACGTCAGTCCTTTTGATCACCTCCACGGGGCTCGATCTTAGTGAGAAGCTAATTTTGATGTCCTGAAACTGGTCTGTCGACAGTGATGAAGACACAGGAGACATGGATGAGTAGGTGCTTGGTGTACGCACAATTTAATAGGCTAGATCATAACAGGGACCCTACTTGCCGACATTGCAGCCTGGTCGACGAAACACTAGTGCATCTGTTCACAGAGTGTCTGCCACTAGAAGTTTCAGGGGAGGCCAGGGTGGCGAGAGGGCCCTACGTGAGGAAGTGTTACATGGCACAGCTCAGCAGATGGAGCTTAAGTGTTACATGGCACAGATCAGCAGATGGAGCTGGAGTGTTACATGGCACAGCTCAGCAGATGGAGCTGGAGTGTTACATCGCGCAGCTCTGCAGATGGAGCTGATGTGTTACATGGCACAGCTCAGCAGATTGAGCTTAAGTGTTACATGACACAGCTCAGCAGATGGAGCTGATGTGTTACATGGCACAGCTCAGCAGATGGAGCTTAAGTGTTACATGGCACATCTCAGCAGATGGAGCTGGAGTGTTACATTGCACAGCTCAGCAGATGGAGCTAAAGTGTTACATCGCACAGCTCAGCAGATGGAGCTGATGTGTTACATGGCACAGCTCAGCAGATGGAGCTGGTAGCCAATGGTTTAGCCGGGGTTGTAAAAGATTAATTTCAGAGCTTTAACAGAATATGTGCGTTAGTTAGTAGGTAGTAGGCACGACTAGAAACATGATTTAGAAAGACTTTAAATGAAAAGAGCGAATAAAATATATTTTTGTTAGTCTATTTTGTTGAAACTTTAATTCCTATCTGACTAGCTAAATTTATCTATTTATAATTAAAATACCAGTCCATTTGCGATTGGTCTTGTCGTTAATAAAAACAATATTTGTAAATAAAATGAAACAAATGCGCATAAGTTGCTCATGTATTGAAAGTTTAACATGTTTATAAAACCTGAGGTTAACCCAGTGACCCCCGGGGGTCCGTAAAAAGGAATCACTTGGTCCTTGAGCACACATTTTGACATTCTTTTATAAAATTTAAAATATGGATCTAAAAATGTATTTAAAGAAGGGGAACCTCAGTTTAACTTGACTGGCTTCATGAATCTATCAAACAAAACAACAAAATTTTAACCACTGTCTAAAGCAACTCCAACATTTAAAAAAAAAAAAAAAAAAAAAAGTTAATTCACTATTTAAGGATTGTATTTGTTATTTAACCCTTGAAGGGCTAATACAAGTGTCCCGAATATATCTGATCCACTGTAATAAAGTCCTCACCATCCAGTTTCATAACGAGGCGAAGCCATGTGAAATGATGAGGTTCCCTGAGGTGAACTGAGAATGGTGATTTGATGGTGTCGCTGCAGGTCGTGTCGTCACCGTCAATGATGACTGGATCTACGTCATTCCCGGCCAGCCCCATCAGGTCGCCTGCAGACGACACACAACATATATATATATATATATATATATATATATATATATATATATATATATATTATATATATATACACTAAATGTATTCTATTTTTTGAAGGGTTATGTTGAAAAATAAGATACAAATCTGAAAATATGTCTGAAAATATTTTGATACAAACTTGAACATAATGCTGAGAAATATATATATATATATATATATATATATATATATATATATATATATATATATTATATATATATACACTAAATGTATTCTATTTTTTGAAGGGTTATGTTGAAAAATAGGATACAAATCTGAAACTATGTCTGAAAATATTTTGATACAAACTTGAACATAATGCTGAGATTTCAGGAAAGCAAATAATGAAAATATTAATGAAAGTTCGAAACAAATATTTTTTTTAATAAAAATATATTATATCTTTTTTTCCCTTTACCCTCGAACGTCATAATGTGACGATGGTGTATACTTTGCACGACAAAAATCACATAAAGCTGGGAGTTTTCTTTAGGAGGATAATCTGATTCCTTGTTCAGTAAATAGCGACTCTACACGCTCATGGAGGACAAAAGGGAACATCTTGAGTGGATGATACGGCTTGGCACCAGTGGCGGGGCAGAAGTTTTCTGAATTTTCATTGTGTCAATGCCATACCGCGTACGGGGCTCCAACTCCGGGCTTGGTTTCAGTGTCTCCCTTCTAATAGACAAGTTACCATCCAAGTTTAACGAGTCCCATCCAACTCTAGTGTGATCTAGGCTGTTGCTGGAGATCGAACTCCAGTCCAAACATTTTGAATCGATGCAGTTTACATCAACGCACAGCTGCATATATATAAATCGCCTGCATATATATTAGGAATAATATTACAGGAATTTTTAACTCTGTGAACCATGTTATGTTGTCAAGACAAAGTCACTTCGTTCTGTCGACTTTGACCTTTAGGGTCTTCTATAAGGGGTTAAACCACGTCACTTAAAAAGCATCATTGATTGGCTGACTCTTCCGATTCCACTCAGATATTTGACCAATAGCTTTGCAGCCCGCCCTGGACGAACATCAAATAGGCAACTCACTTTTTTTTTTCCTGTTTTTTAGTTTTGACAAACGTTCAGACGCGAGGACGTGGGAACACTTTGTAATCAAGCAAAAGTTAACCGGCTATAACTAGACGGTGTTTATATTAATATGACTCCCCCAAAGAAAATGAATTAAATCTGGTTTGAACAGATCCGACTCCATAAAAACGTGGGGGTAAAACGGGTGACCTACTTTGTTGACAGTACGGACCAAACCAGCCCTTCTGGCATCTCTTGTTTTTCCTGGCACACAATCCGCTTTTTTCACAGCCACCAGCCTCACAGTGGCACATGTATTGGTTCTCGTCTCCAAAATAAAACGGTTCTGTTGTTATAAGGGAAAAAAGGGGGAGGGGGGGTACACTTTAAAAAAAAAAATTAGTTCAAAGGTCGAAGACTTACACGTAAGCTTACAACTAAAAGCAGTCCCGCATCTTTTCTTTAGCGTCCGATCATCTAGCAAATTTGACTCGTTGTTAGGAATCAGTAAACTCTTTGGACTATCACTTTTATTCGATTGAGATCTTCTAACACACTAAAATACAAACACACAGACACACACAAACACACTTATGAACAACAAACACATTTTTTATTTGGTTTTTAAAGTGTTATAGGGTGTGGGTTGGGGGATTTTTTTCCCCTCAGATTTGTAATTCTGAAATATGTAAAATGAATGTAATTGTTGAGTCACTGCCTGTGGGTGGGGGGGGGGGTAGGAGGGAGCCTCTTTGATAACAAATCCAATTTTAACAAAGGGATTTGTTATTTTCCGGCATCTGCCCGTCGCAATATGACGCTGGTACATGTACCAGGACGAAATCACAAAGCCTGCATTTCTTTAGGAGAAAAAATAAGCTGGTTGCCTAGACAGCAAAACGTCTCTCTCCACGCCCCTGGATAACCCAAAGGGAACACCATATGTGTATGTTACAGCTAGGCACCAGAAGCGTCGCAGGAACTGCCCGAATTTTTGTTCTGTCAATGTTTTCCGCCTACGAGACTCTCATCCCCTGGCTTAAATTCAGTATACACCCAATTTTAGATGAGTCAGCCATCAAAGGTTAACGGGTCACATTGACCCGGAGTGCTGTGGATGGTTGTTTTCTAGGATATGGATTGACCCAGTTTGGACCACTGATCCACCCGGTGGTTAATCAAAAATAAATGTCACTAATCTACAATACATAAGGCAGACGTGTTGCCTTGAAGATTGGCACCCTCCACGCTGAAGACAACCCCCCCCCCCAACCCAACTCACCGTACGACATGCACAGGTAAGCGTGGGGTGCGCTGCAACCATCGAGAACGAGGCCCTGGTTAGCTGAGTACAGCACACATTTTATTTCCCCTGCATCCTTTTTTAGTTCGCCTTTTAGAAGGCTGCTGTTGATGGTCTCCCCTGACCTCGTCCAGATAAAATGGCCGTCACCTTCTTTGGCGTTTCCGCCTGTCCACATCAGTTGACCTGATTCTATTTTTTTAAAGTATTAAATATAATTTTTGTTAACGTATACATTCATGGATCGCATTTTTGCACTATGCTAAAAGAAAATTATAACAAATAGAAAAAGTGAAACATGTTTAAATTAAAATCAAACTGTCAATGCCCTACGTTTCTTTGAAACTTTGTTAACATGCCTTCATCGTATCCATGTGCATGTTTATAATTTAATTCGTGCTATATTTTTAATTTTCTTTTGTTCATTTAAATAATGTTCAGATTATTTTCAGAATAAATCAATTTGCCAGCTTCCGCGTGGGACTGATCGTTTAGATTATAAATAATTTTAAAAAAAATAGTATTCTTTCTATTGGCCATCAAATGATGTAGTTTTAAAGTGTCCTCGTTTCATAGCCAATTTAATTGTTTCTATAGTATAGTAGTTACTATCCTAGTGTCTCATTTTTATTTTAGTTAGTTTAGATGTTTTTAATAAGTGTAAAGCGCTTAGAGCTTTAAGGTAAGCGCTATATAAAAATGCCTAACTAAATAAATAAATAATTAACTTTTTATCATTTACCAATACCGCGATAAGAAGACATGGTCTTTCTTTCACTAAAAAACGTTACCATAAAAAAAAGCAAACCATATTTTTTCTTTCATCATAGACCGTGTCCGAACATGTGTCGACAATTTAGAGAGTCACTGTTTTCTGGAGGGCTTACCGTCATTGGGAAATAAAGGTTCCTCTTTGATGTCTTTCGGGATTTCAGCTAAGCTCAAACCTTCCTCTAAGCAGTTTTGCTGCATTAAGAACAAAGTAAAGACATTGCTTTCATTAATAAAATATTTTTGGCCTCCAGGTCAAATGCATCACAATTTTTTTTTTTACACCTTCGTATAATCATAAAATCTACATGAGATTTACATCAAATGTGGGTTTTAGATTCAAATATTTGACACAGCTCTATCAAGACCTCCAAAAATTAAAAAAAAAAATATTTTTTAAAAAATTAAATATTTAAATTGAAATATTTAAACAGGTTTTAAGATTTCCAGATGTGACCTAGATAACCAGATGCGTTTCAATTAAAAAAAAAATGATAGCCCGTCTTGATAAAGCAGTAGGGTGCTAGTGTATAAAACTAAGAGTAAGGATTGTTAAGTTTTATTTTAATATCGCACATCACCTTCGCTACAGACCATGCTACGGGGTTACCCATGTAGCTCCAATAACACGTCCCATTCCTTTCGACAGAGCCGGGAGAGTTGCACTTGGAGCCCAAACCTGAAACAGAGGTAAGTTGATGACACAGAGCAGTAATGTTTTGAATGTAAGTTAAGTCGATGGACAGAGCATTGATGTTTTGAAAGTAAGTTAAGTCGATGTTTAGAGCATTAATGTTAAGCCGATCGACAGAGCAGTAATATTTTGAAAGTAAGTTAAGTCGATGGACAGAGCAGTAATTTTGGGAAATATTGTTTTTAAAAATGCATTTAGACCTTAAACTAAGGCTACCTAGCATTCAACTTCTCGGAATGAGTAGCAGCTGATTTGTAGCCATTTTACAACTTTGTTCATCAAATTACTTGGCTGGTTGTCATGGCTAGGTACAGAGCCGGCGCCAGAGTATTTGGCACCCTAGGCGAACCTCTCGCACTGAGCGCCCTACGCCCACGGCAACTAATTATTTAATTAATAGTGCCACCCCCTAAATATTTGCCGCCCTTGGCGGCAGCCTAGCTTGCCTAATGGTTAAACCGGTACTGGCTAGGTACAAGAATATATATATATATATATATATATATATATATATGTATATTTCTAATGTTTGCTGAGTGATGAACATAAAACAACTGAAAAAAAAGTTTGTTACTATAAGCTTGGCTCACTTATGCTGAGTGTTGACATTTAACATAAATATTTTTTTTTTAGCAGTTGACCACAAGTATGACTTACCGATAAACGCTGATGACTGTTTTCTAGTAAATGTTGCATAATTTTCCGTTAAAGTGGTAGACGATTTCGTGTTATTCTTCGTGGAATTTGTCGTATAATTATAACATGAGCCGTCCACATGACATTCCCGGTCAACGCAGTCATCACCGCATTCCTTGAGACAGCCGAGACCATAGAGTTTATTACCGCATTCTGTATGCGGAGACAACATGATACTGTGTTATCAATGCATGCAAGATTGACGCTAGCTTTCAACTCGAATAAATAATACAAGGTAATTGTTTAATGGGAGATTTCAAAGAAATTGAACAACACCTAAATCAAAGTGTTTCATAGACATCTTTTGTCAAATTTAATATTCAGAAATATTATTATTTAAAAAAAAATTAGATTAGATTGCACTTAATAAAGAAATAGGAAAAAAAAAATATGTTTCATAATTTGTTTGAATTGGATTTTATATTTGGCAACAGAAACAATACGCTTGTCTGCGGAGGAACGAATCTTTGGAAGGTGTGAATTGACATTGACAAGTTCAGTAAGATAGGAAGGGCAGGAACAAGAGAAAAAGTTGTGACAGAGAGCAGACAGCTTGTAATAAAATTACACTAATACATAGCATTTACATCTAATAATCCTAATTTGAATGCAGATTATGGATATAGTTATGTTTTGGAGAAGAAAAAATGTTAAGGTTACTTCAATTTGACTGGTAACCAACTAGTTCTAAATATTTAAATAGATCGATTTGATAATCTCATCATAAAATTTCTTAATGTTTTATTATTAGGAAATTTCATTAAAGTTCCTTCAGGGGGACGATGCCTACCTCCGAAGGCTTCCAACTCACAAACCTCCATAGACGTGTCGCCTCTGGAGGCCTCTTCGAGCTTGACCAAAATGCTTTTCATGGGCGCTTCGACCCCGGTCAGTAAGTGCACCTTAGTTTTCCCTTCATTGCCCCTACTGAAGAAACCATCCAACACGTGTCCTTCCGCATCATGAAACTCCACAACGAAGTCATCCATCACGTGGTCTTGGGAAGCTTTGTTGGGGAACGTGGGGGGGGGGGGATTTTTAAAATGGATAGGGATTAAACTTTTCATTTTGCAAAATCTACGTATTATCTTAATGTCAAAATAAGTCACTAATAGAACCATTCCTCAGTAGGTGAAACCAATGAAAATTGTGTGGAGATTTGACTTTACAATAATGGTACCATTACCTCAAAGGTAAAAAATATTTATGGGAAGGTTTGTTGGGGAACGTGGGGGGGGGGGGATTTTTAAAATGGATATGGATTAAACTTTTCATTTTGCAAAATCTACGTATTATCTTAATGTCAAAATGAGTCACTAATAGAACCATTCCTCAGTAGGTGAAACCAATGAAAATTGTGTGGAGATTTGACTTTACAATAATGGTACCATTACCTCAAAGGTCAAAAATATTTTCAATTACAATGAACTATTGAAAAAGTAAAACGAGCTCAAAAGTTAAAAAAAAAAACTGCCGACTATCCTACATTAAAACTCCCGCATCTGTCCGTGACAACCAAAGAGATGAAAAAGATGATCATTGAATGGCTTCACCCACCACCCCCCCCATATATGCCCCCACACAACGTTATTTTCAATATTATCCTCTCGTGACGAGGCAAACTGTTTGATGGGACATTATTTTCATTCTTCATGCTGCATGCCCTTTTTTGATTTATTGTGGAGTGTAGTGCTGAGTCTGTGACTCACACGGTAATGTGTTATTAAATGCTTCCTACCTTTTGAGCGATGTATTACGACCTCGTGGATGAGCACGGGTTTACTGAATGTGAACTGAAGAGCTTGTGAAGCGGTCGATGAGTCGCCGACAGCACACTCCGACACCACCCCCTTCTTCCCGTCCAACGCCATCGCAGCGCCTGGTACAGAGATCTGCGCGTTGACGGCTTGTTTTAGTGCGAAATTTTGACCTGAAATAAATTCAGGGGTTTATTTTGGTTGTTAATTTTGTTATGAGATACAGATCGCTGGAAATCAAGTCTTGCTTGAGTGTAAATTTGTATTATGAATAATAGACTTATTCAGTAAATTCCTCGTTTGCGATCGTGGCCGAACGCCTCTAGGCCACGGAGCAACACCACCGAAGGTGGTGCCACATGGGATTTCGCCTCTTCGTGGCGTGGACGACTTGTAGGGGGAGTGACTCCCAGAAGCTAAAAAATCCCGAAACTAGCATGACTTCCAACGCAATGGAAGGCTCGCACTAACATGATTAATGTTGCCGTTGATGGGTATGAGGCAATGGGTGGCAGCCCAAATCTTTGCCAATGATTAAAAAGACGCGGCCCTGAGAAAGCCGACCCTAGGCGACCGTTTCGTCCCCGCTACGTCACGACCGAACAGCTCCCTGAGCGGTGGGGTGAGGTAACGCAACGCCTCTTCCCCGGAGAGGAAGTAAAGCCGTCCAGACCCAATAGGAGAGTGGACAGCGGGCGATTCAAACGCAGCGTCTTCAGTCGACAAGGCATCCCTCAGGTCAGGAGGGAGGTTCCTGGCGCGCTTCCACACGGTCTGGAGCTTCGGCTCTGGCCCGTTTGGGGGAGTGCGGGGAGGGGGGGTATTATGAGTGCAAACTTGACGACCCAACCGACACCATCTCCATAGTGACGTTATCAGTAAATTTTTTCATTTCAAGACTTTTTCCTGAAATATAGAAACATTAATGGAAACCTGTTTCTTTCTGGCCATTTTTTCTTAATAAACAATGTACGACAATTTGTAAAAAAAAAAAAAAAACTCTTTATCCATTTTCCGAAGATTCTAATCACAGTAAATTTTTTCATTTCAAGACTTTTTCCTGAAATATAGAAACATTAATGGAAACCTTTTTCTTTCTGGCCATTTTTTCTTAATAAACAATGTACGACAATTTGTAAAAAAAAAAAAAAAACTCTTTATCCATTTTCCGAAGATTCTAATCCTATGAAATATAATTTAGTCTCCCCTCCCCCCACCCCTCGGTGCCAACATGGCCAAGTTGAGAAACGCTGATTGATAAAACACTCTTTCCTCGAACAAATATCATTGTCTACCTCCATTGACGTAGATGCCACAAAAGGACTTCGTCACTTCCCAGCTGAGAACAATCTCATCGACAACGTGTCTCTTCAACTCAACTATGACGTCCACTGTATTAGGATCTGCCACGCGTAGGTCTCTTCTGCTTGTCACTTCAACTGGAAGCGATGCTAGTTTGAAGTTCATTGCTATGCCTTGTAGGTCCTCTATGTAATTATTTTGTTGGGGAGGGAAATAGTTTAGTTAATTAAAATAAAGAATAAAAAAAACTAGTTTTAATGTTTACTTTAAGCTTAAACAATAACAAGTTGTCACTGACTCAATTTTTTTTGAAGTTAGGTTGTCGTTTTTAAGAAATGATTTAAAAATTGCTTTTGAAAATGCTATACAATTATTATCCTAATAAGTAGCACCTCAGGGATATATATATATATAGGCATTTACAATTATTAAAAACATGTAAACTAAGGAAAATAAAAATGAGACACTAGGAGAGTAACTACTATATTATAGAAACAATTAATGTATATATAATTTAAGAGTAAAATAGCAAAAGAAAGCGAATGCTCCAAATGGTTACAACTTGCATCAGTGCAAGAAGAAAATCCAAGTGAATTATTATGATTAATATATTGACTTGATTCCGATGAATGACATTATATTTAGTGGCACTTTATAGTGGAAGGGTTAGGGTCAAGAATATTTAGAGATTCATAAAACAAATAAATTTTAAATGCTAGGGGTTGAAGATTTAAAAACAAAACAAAAAAAAACGCGCAATTAAAATGTATGGGCGGGATTTGGAAACGGGCAGCCTCGAAGAAAAAGACGAAGTAGACATAATGGCAGTGTGACCTTGATAGCTTGTAACTTTTGTAGGTGTGTATGATTCAGTAGTGTTATTTTTTAAAAGCTAGCTAATAATATGCTGTATTTCCTCAAAGCAGGTGGTCACTCGCCATTGCTATTTCATTCAACTTCACCAACGATAGTCTCTCTCTTCGCCAAGAAGCCACATGATCCAAATTAATACTCATTAGTACTTTATTATGTACCCTAAAGACATCGCATGATTCCCTAACATTAGAATAATGTTTAACTAGAAGAAATAATCAGGAGTGGGCTTTTTGGAAATACAAATTGGAAATAATAACAGTGGGACCCAGCGGAAACACAGTTACCTTTAGAGTTCATGACGAGACGGAGCCAAGTGAAATAAAACTGCTGTCGGAAGGTCATCGATAAAGGAGATTGTAGAGTGTCCGTGCATGTGGTGTCATCGCCGTCTCGGATCTCACTGTTCGTTTCGACCGTGGACAGCTCCATGATGTCTCCTGTCAGAGGTCGAGACATCAAGTCCCACATTGATCAGGGAAGGCAGGTTGCGGAAGGTAACATATGTGTAGGCATAGTAGATGGATGAGGGGGAAGCATGGCAATATCTCAAATAAGGCACATTTTGTGTATCGATTGTAACAAATATGACTTGTATAGTAGAGCGATTGTAGCAAATAGGACATTCTTGCTTGTTGCTATATCTTTACATAAATATGGCCGGCTAAACATGATTCTAGGGTCGAATTTTACTTTTGAAACTGTCACTGGCTTTTAAATGACTCTGGCTTTTACTCTGACATTTACTCTGACTTTGACTGAGACTTTGACTTAGTTTGATTCTCACTTTGAATCTGACTCGCATTCAGACAATGTCTTTGATCTTTTATTCTGTCCCATAATCTGATATTAGGTTGTGACTTTGAATTTGACCTTTAAAACGATTTCGGAATGTGACTTTTAATGTGACTCTTGCTCTGACTTGACTCAGCAAACGCGTCTGCGAGGTTTTGGCATTTGAGATGACATGAACTGGGAGACACATCAGGTGTAATATTAGACGGACTCCTTGGAAGACTGTAAAACTAAACTAGTTGTCTGGGGATGTTAGGATGAGTGATAGGGTATTTTAGACCGGCATGGGCTATGATTGCATTATGGTGTTATTCTAGTGAGTGATTTTAGACTGACCACTTAGAGGACGTGAGAGCTAGTGGTCAAGGTATGTTAGCATGAGGGTTGGCATATTTTAGACCAGCAGTGGTTATGATTTTAAATTGCACATGGCACTTGTCTGATACGGGATATTAGACATGTCAACCGATGTCAGACCAATATTTGATGTGAGGGTAAAGTCACAGGATCTGTTAACGCTATATTGTCATGAGGGATGGTGTTTTGCTAATGATTATTATGATGTAGAACTAGCAGATGTGCTAGTCTCTTTATACTATTGGGTATTAGAAGACATATGATTTTGGTGATGTAAGTTTGAAATGTGTTGTTGTTATACACTCCCATGTGGTGATGTGGGACTATGATTGCGGTGTTGAATGGCTGGTATGTGCTTTTTTATACTGCCACATGTGGTGATGTGGGACTCTGGTTGTGGAGACGATTGGCTGGTGTAATTTTTTTATACACTCACATTTGGTGATTTGAGAATAAGATTGTGGAGATGAATCGCTGGCATTGCTTGTTATTTACGATAAAGATTCTTATCTATCCGAAACCTTGCCCAACACAATCTCTACGCTTACACAGTTGTCTTACTATGCTGACAGAAGGGCCCGAACCAGCCGAGTTGACATCTTGGGCTCGACCCGTAACAAGCCCCGCTAACTTCACAAGAAGAAGCCTCACAGTGGCACATGTATTGATTGTTGTCGCCGAAAAATGTCGGCTCTAAAAGATGCACAAAAATGATTGACAGAGCATAAATAAAACGATCTAGAAGATGTTATAACCTGCGTTGCCCGGAAAAAACAACAACAACAACAACAATGATGTCGTGCTATTATTGATTTCATTTATTATGGAAAGGTGGACCAGGTTAGCTATGGAATTCAGTGCTATTAGAAGTGTCAGCAGTTTAAATATATGTGGTTGATACGACACGTCTCAGGCAAACTGTAAAATTCAGGGATTCCATTAAATGCACACACACACACACACAAATGGAACCAACATTGTGGACCTGTGACCAATAGGGAAGATAAGTTGACCTGTGTTCACTAGGGCAGATCTTTTCGCCTGTGATGGTTTATTCCTAATTACAAAAACCACAGGCCCAGTCAAGCGTTCATCAAAAACCAAAGTCTTTTTTGGTCCAACGAGTGTGCACAAATAAATATTTTAAATCTTTACCTTTCTTTCCACACGAAACTGATCCTTTTTGTTAATCCAATTGTCGCTGTTCATGTTAAAAAATAATAAATTAAAGGAATATATTTCATGTATGCCTAGCGAATTTATAATTTATGTCAAAGTGATATACGTGTAATTTATATTCATACCGACAGTAAACACATACCTTATTTTCATTACAGTAACCACCTAGCCTTGTTTACCTTACAGTAACCACTAGCTTATTTACAAGACAGTAAACTCCTAACCTATTTACCTTTCAGCAGCCACCTATCTTCGTAACCTTACACCAACAACCTAATCTAATTTACCGTACTGTGAGCACCT
Source organism: Lymnaea stagnalis (assembly GCA_964033795.1). Lineage (NCBI taxonomy): Eukaryota > Metazoa > Mollusca > Gastropoda > Lymnaeidae > Lymnaea > Lymnaea stagnalis. Next base: position 638,227 of record CAXITT010000119.1, read on the forward strand.
ACTGTCGTAACCTTACACCAACAACCTAATCTAATTTACTGTACTGTGAGCACCTACCTTCATTTAATCAACAATAACTACTTGCCCATGAATACCCTGCAGTATCCAACTACCTTCTTTTACCCCACAGTAACGGCCTACCTTCATTTACCCTACAGCAGCCACCTCCTCCTTTTACTCTTGTTTACCTACTATCAGCCACATACCGTATGCCATACACATAAATGGATGTGGTGCTAAGCAGTCCTCGGTAGCGAGACCAGACGATGCTCTGAAGGTTACACAGATGGTTTGATTCAATATCGGTCTAACTTCAAATAATGACATATCGATGGGTTGACCATTGTTTGTCCACTCTAGCTGATCCTTTCGATTATTCCCACCTGTCCACATCCATGCATCTGTTAATTTAAAAAAAAAATACATTTTGTCTCCCTGCTTTGCTCCAACTTTTTAAATATTTTATTTTGGAAACGACTTCATTTCACATAGTTCAAAGCACGCCCTATATTGTATTTACAGAAACAATCGGTATCGTTGTATTCACAGAAACAATCGGTATCGTTGTATTCACAGAAACAATCGGTATAGTTGTATTCACAGAAACAATGGGTATCCTATTCACAGAAACTATCAGTATCGTTGTATTCACAGGAACTATCGGTATCGTTGTATTCACAGAAATTTTTTTTCCGTTCGCTTGTTTTAGCCACATCAAAGTTCTGGATAATTGTTTAAGTCACGGAAGCCATCTGTGTCCTTGCTGCAGTCGCAGAAACTATATGTTTTTCTATTCGTAGCTGCATAAACTATACGGATGCTACGGCCATTCCCGTGTTACGTTTAACGTCATAATTGTAACACTAAATAAATAAGATGAATGCCTGAAGCGCGTGTGGAACGATATAAAAAAAATATTAATGTGCTATTTAAGATAGATGCATTATCATCATTACTCACCAACGTTAGGAAACGAAAGGTCGTTGGAGTTCTCACGGGTAATCTGAGCCAGCACCAAGCCATCCTGATCACATCGTGTCTTAAGTTGTATACAACAATAAATAAATAAATACAACAAAAAAGACTTTTATTATTATTATTTTTTTTAAATGTGTTAATACCATCGACATTTTTAGATATCGTGGGAAAAAACAACAACTTGTGGTCGTTATTGGGTACTGGATGAATTAAGGGATGTAACCGCTAGCACTTTCCACAGATTGACACAATCATATTTAAAAATACTTTAAGTTAGAAGGATTGTTTGCCTTGGCCAAGGATACATCCATGTGATAATGGTTTGCCTTGGCCAAGGATACATCCATGTGATAATGGTTTGCCTTGGCCAAGGATACATCCATGTGATAATGGTTTGCGTTGGCCAAGGTTGCATCCATGTGATAATGGTTTGCCTTGGCCAAGGATCCATCCATGTGATAATGGTTTGCCGTGGCCAAGGATACATCCATGTGATAAAGGTTTGCCGTGGCCAAGGATACATCCATGTGATAATGGTTTGCCTTGGCCAAGGATACATCCATGTGATAATGGTTTTCCTTTGCCAAGGATACATCCATGTGATAATGGTTTTCCTTTGCCAAGGATACATCCTTGTGATAATGGTTTGCGTTGGCCAAGGTTGCATCCATGTGATAATGGTTTGCCTTGGCCAAGGATCCATCCATGTCATAATGGTTTGCGTTGGCCAAGGATACATCCATGTGATAATGGTTTGCCTTGGCCAAGGATACATCCATGTGATAATGGTTGCCTTGGCCAAGGATACATCCATGTGATAATGGTTTGCGTTGGCCAAGGTTGCATCCATGTGATAATGGTTTGCCTTGGCCAAGGATCCATCCATGTGATAATGGTTTGCCGTGGCCAAGGATACATCCATGTGATAAAGGTTTGCCGTGGCCAAGGATACATCCATGTGATAATGGTTTGCCTTGGCCAAGGATACATCCATGTGATAATGGTTTTCCTTTGCCAAGGATACATCCATGTGATAATGGTTTTCCTTTGCCAAGGATACATCCTTGTGATAATGGTTTGCGTTGGCCAAGGTTGCATCCATGTGATAATGGTTTTCCTTTGCCAAGGATACATCCATGTGATAATGGTTTTAAATATTTTTTAATGCTAAACTTTCAAGTGCTTTGAAGAAATCAATCAGATGCAATTAAATCTATGACAATGTGGACAAAGTGCACCGCAAGAGTTCCAGTTTTATCGGGGCCCGTTAGGTCCACAAACTGGTGTGCATTATTTTACAAAAAAATAACAATAGATATGTGTAGAGTCTGTGTTTCTTCCGTCAGTAACCTTGTGATTTCAACCTTCTTAGATCGGAGTGAGCTAGCGACTTTGTGCTGTTTAACCACTTTGAAGAAAATTGAAGAGGTCTGCCCATGTAAAATGAGAAATAGATTGAAATCTTCACGGACAATTGAGACATTTGTTACATGTAACTACCTTGGCCAGTGTCCAAGGCACTGGCTCGTCTCCGTAGCTTATGTAACACAAGCCGCTCACTTCTCTCGAATTCATCCCATTACATTGATGCGCCAAAGCTGGAGAACACATGAGTGCACTTTTAGAAATTAATTTGTAAACGACTGCCTGTTTGGTTCTAACGGCGCATTGAATAAGTATGGGATTAAATATGAAGTTTTTTCTTCTTTTGTCTTCATAACAAGAAGGCAATTATTCTTAAGCTTTAATTTTTTTTTTTCATTTATTATTTTTTTTTTTTTAAAGACAAATTTTGCGGCCTCGCAATCCAGGTGAACACTCAATTTGAAATCTGGAGTTTTGGATGAATTTTGCATCTGCCACAGCACCGAATTTTAAAAAAAAAAGGTTTTAGAATCATTGCACTAAGGTAAACGCAAAGTCTAAACTTAAACATAAAAAAAAAAATACAACAGACACTGTTTTTTTAAAATATAAACATTTCTTTATGCATCATTTATATTATGAAAGAATCGTGTCTAAATGTAACTTCATTCGGTAATTACGAACTCCGTAAAAACAAGTTTTTTTTCTTTTAAGTCCTATATAAAATGTAATATTGAGCAATGAGCGGTGGTGCTGAAAGTTTCACAACACATGAACACAGTTAACGCACTTTATAATAATCCCAGTGAGTACTCCCCCCCTCCACACACACACAAACACTCTCACACAAAAGCACACAACCCCACAACAGTTTTCAAGCCCCTGAACCATATTAATATTCTAATGACGCTCCCGATTTTACACCGCAGATGTATTCCACAAAATTATACAAAAAAATAATTGACAATGCTACACATAAATTGCACTTGCGATATTTTATTTTAAAGAATCTAGACACATATTTTGTGTGCCTTTAAAATTTTTAAAAATAAAATTAACTAAATCGTTCTAAACTGGCTATAATTTAAGTCAAGACGATATAGATTGGCATCAAAATAATCATACGAAACTGGCTATAATTTAAGTTAAGACGATATAGATTGGCATAAATATAATCATACGAAACTGGCTATAATTTAAGTCAAGACGATATAGATTTTCATCAAAATAATCATACGAAACTGGCTATAATTTAAGTCAAGACGATATAGATTTTCATCAAAATAATCATACGAAACTGGCTATAATTTAAGTCAAGACGATATAGATTGGCATCAATATAATCATACGAAACTGGCTATAATTTAAGTCAAGACGATATAGATTTTCATCAAAATAATCATACGAAACTGGCTATAATTTAAGTCAAGACGATATAGCTTGGCATCAAAATAATCATACGAAAGTATAGGGCTGTTTTAAACTCACTATTAAAACCAGAAAATTGCAGTTATGAAAATGATGTCAGATGGATAAAATAAATCCACTTTACAAGTAAAGCTTAGTACCAGTGGAAGAGATAATAGTTACTTTACCAGTGGTATTTCGCAGTTGCCGAAGATATAATAGATTAGCATAACCGAATCATAGCCATAACATTTTAAAAAAAAATTAAATATTACTTTTATAAGAATTTAAAATACCTTTACCAAAGTACTTTCCACTGTTAAGGATTAGGATTATGAAAGCGTGCCATGGAATAGTTGATGGCATATTCATTTGTCAACTATAATCTATAAGATAAAGGCAGTTCGAAAGGAAGATTTGCGATCTTTCTTAGCACGGCTTTCATAAGACGCGAACACCAACAAGTTTATGGAGCATGCATTGTTTTTTAAAATTATTTTTGTGAACAGGAAGCTTTGGTACAAGTTTAGCTTAAACAATTCGTATCTGTTTAAATCGGTGCAGAATTGAAGACTGTAAAGTTATTTCATTACTGCGCAAAAAAAGAAGAAAACATATATCGCAACCTATGAATTATTAGTTTTCTTCTTTACCAAATAAATTGTGCGTTCATCTTTGCCAAGATGATATTATATTACACCTGATTTACAGAAATTCTTATAAGATTTTTACCAAAAGAACACATTATATAACTTACAAACGTGGCACAATCGATTAATACTTACTACACACACTATTTATTTAACATTAACTAATTGAATGTATTTTTATTTTACTATTAATTAACTGAAAATAAATGATTAACCAAATAAAAGATTTCTTTTAATTTTTTTTTCAGTTGATGATGATGGTGATGTGGAGTACTTTGATAGCGCTTGTGTCCATGCTATTTTAGCATGCTCAAAGCGCTCTGATGTCGTAGAATATATATAAAGAAAAAAAGTCTTCAAATGATTCTTAAATGGCTTTTTATCATTTTCAATTCCCTTCAAAGGTTTAGACAAACTGTTCGACAGTTACAATGCCCAATAAATTAAACAATGATGTTTTCGCTTTAAAAATTATCTAATCAAACAGAGTTGACTACAGGATACACACAGCAATAGATACTAATTAAAGGTAAAATGACAATTACAGAAATAAGGTTTTGTCTTTATCTATTAATAACAAAATGTTCACACAACTTTAGTTACTTTAAATCAATGGCATTTGTTTACATGTATATGTGGAGGAGGAAAATTTCTTCGAATTTGACATTATTAGTCTACCATATTGTGAACTGTGATTTATAAAGTAATATATCATTAATACTGGTCAAGGCCTTAGCCCAAAAGTGACTGCCCTAAAATTATAGTTAATTATGTGATTTATATGTTCGCACTGCCGTAGTTAATGTTCGGTGCCATCTGTATTACCACTTCAAGTATTAGTTAAACCTTAGCATAACTCTATTCCTGCTTGTGCTTTCAGACGGCTACACACCGGAATGACTGGAGGTATTTTCAAATACAATATTTCATTAGATATCATTGTGGTAACGTCTCTGGTAAATGGAAAAAGACTTGTTGAAGAAAAATTATGCGAAAAGAGAGTGGGTGCATATTGTTAGGAGATTAATAAAATTACTGTAATAAAAGACACCCAATGCTATAAAAGACGTGAGAACCGGCAAAAGGATTCTTCTTGTGATAAAAGAATTCTTTGTTTTACGATTATATGAAAATATTGTAGAAGACATTGGCATCGTTAATCTTTTTATGAAGATATCAATATATCAAATTCCGTTATTATCAAATATATTAAAAATGGTAAATAGAGTTTTTGTTGTAAATGTAAGATTAATTTTTCAAAATTTTTAGAGAATTTTTGTTTTTACTTTAGAGGCACGAAAATTGGTAGTGTTTGCCCAACAATGAACAGATAAAAAACCAAATGACCCCAAAGTATTTCTCTAGTTAACAAATCAGCCGACATTGATCTCCTTTACTGACAAAAATGGTATTATTAGGGATCATTCAGATGTGGTAATGTAAGATTATGTTGAAAGAAATAATTAATTGTAGTTTAGAGGCGCGACAATGGATACGGTAAGCGTATAATATATTGCAGAAAAAATAATTTTCAGAACTTTTAAAGATGTAAGAAACGTAAATATCATTAAATAGATGTACTTTTATAATACGGAATTTTGATGAAATTTCGCAAAATCGTGTGGAAATTATCACCATGTGTTCGGCCATTATTATCGCGATATTTTCGGGTGATATTTTCTAGTTTGTGAAATTGATTGTGATTAATTATTATCATACTCCTAAATGTTGTCATTGTCAAATTTGAATAATATTGAATAGCCCTAGGAAATTGAAATATTTCCATAAAGATTTGTTTAAAAAAAAATATTAGGGAATTTTAGGCCTATTCAAACGATTCCTTTTTCGAAATTCGTCATTATCATGCTGATAAACATAGTTTTTGGTGAATTAATTTAATCATTATGTAGTTGCCTACAGAAGACCTGTTTACTTTTACGATTTTGGTTAGGAATTAAAGATTTTGAAATGTCTTTAGCGATTTTCAGCCGAGACCCGTCAGAACTATGATTTTAAGAGACCCTCTTAAAAATATATTTTCTCAACCAATGAGAGTGGGGAAGGGGGGTCTTGGTCGCCGAACTAAATAATTACGTTGACAGCATGGAAAGACAAGTGCAACGGTTCTCAACCTGTGGGACTTGACCTCTTAAGTGGGCGAATGACACTTACACCGGGGTCGTATAAGACCATCTGAAAACATATATTTATGAAGTAGCAATGACAATAATTTAATGGTATGGGATCACCCCAATATGAGGAACTGTATTAAAGGGTCTCGGCCTTAGAAAGGTTAAGAACCACTGGACTAGTGTGTTGGTACTAGGCTTAATACAGGGATATTTAGCTATACGGGGGAAAAGTAAGCTAACACACATCGCACTAAATATACATACTCTCAAACTCCTTTATTCTAGATTTTTTCCACATGTTGTAACACGTCGTTCTAGCACTGAATCAACTCAAATCCTTTTTTATGATGAATGCATTTTAAAAATATAATTAGATTCATGGAATGTAACCTTCATATACACACGCGTAGCGCAGCTGGTGATCAGAGAGAAATCAAACAAAACCTTCTTTTACAAAGTTACATACACGACTTACGCATTACTAAAACACTTGTCACAAAATAAACTAGACACTACATCATAATAAGATCACAAAATCTGTCACCAAGTCAACCGCGGGAAGAGCGTTCACTAAAAAATTAATCTTTCAAAGACACACGCGCGTAGTAAAGCATAACATCCGCTCGCAACAATTTGTAATGAATTCGTTTCGTGAACAGATTTAGTCTCCATTTGTGAACGGTGCTTTGGGTAGCGAATAAACGCATACACAAGCTCGCACAATCCCACCAGATCAGTAGACACGATCCCACCAGATCAGTAGACACAATCCCAACAGATCAGTAAACACGATCCCACCAGATCAGTAGACACGATCCCACCAGATCAGTAGACAAAATCACACCAGAGCAGTAGACACCATCCCACCAGATCAGTAGACACGATCCCACCAGATCAGTAGACAAAATCACACCAGATCACTGACCAACATCCCACCAGATCAGTAGACAAAATCACACCAGATCACTGACCAACATCCCACAGGATCAGTAGACAAAATCACATCAGATCAGAAACCACCATCCCACCAGATCAGTAGACAAAATCAATACAGATCAGTGACCACCATCCGACCAGATCAGTGACCACCATCCCACCAGATCAGTGACCACCATCCCATCAGATCAGTAGACAAAATCATATCAGATCAGTGACCACCATCCCACCAGATCAGTAGACAAAATAACATCAGATCAGTGACCACCATCCAAACCAGATCAGTACACAAATCACACCAGATCACTGACCCCCATCCCACCAGATCAGTAGACAAAATCACACCAGATCAGTGACCACCATCCCACCAGATCAGTAGACAAAATAACATCAGATCAGTGACCACCATCCAAACCAGATCAGTAGACAAATCACACCAGATCACTGACCACCATCCCACCAGATCAGTAGACGAAATCACACTAGATCAGTGACCAACATCCCACCAGATCAGTAGACAAAATCACACCAGATCAGTGACTACCATCCTACAAGATCAGTAGACAAAATCACACCAGATCAGTGACCACCATCCCACCAGATCAGTAGACAAAATCACACAAGAGCAGTGACCACCATCACACCAGATCAGTAGACAAAATCATTCGATATCATTGCATTAATATATATATATTTTTTTTTTAACTGTATAAACATTTATTTTTGTTTTATAGTCAAAAATGCCTTTCTTAAAACCACAATCAGACATGACGCTTATTTCAAATTATTATTATTGAATTATTTTTTTTCAGGGTCAATTTCTCTCAAAGAGAACTGTCATAATTACGCGTCTTGTCTGTCCAGATATTTCTCCCTATCTGAGGATGGCGCTTGAAGTTAATGAGAACTTTAAACCATATTTTCGAGATAAAAAAAAAATTGCAATATTTCCCACATTTGAGCCAGAGTGTCAAAGCTCTACGAATCTTTGCACACGCAAACAGTTTGGCACCAAACTGCACCGTTATTATACAAAACAACGTCATTTAAGACTTGTAATACACTTTAGCCATTTTTAAGTGTCAACAGACGAATTGGCGTTGATGTCTACAGAAAGTGGTAAGACGAAAAAATTAATGAAAATGTGCACAGTGTCATCCGGAGGACGCTACTTGTAGTGTGAAGTCGATAACGTCTCATCCATAGGACGGTATTGGCAGTGTGAAGTCTATACGTCTCATCCAGAGGACTTTATCGGCAGTGTGAAGTCTATACGTCTCGTCCAGAGGACTGTATAAGCAGTGTGAAGACTACGTCTTACCCAGAGGACTTTACTGGCAGTTTGAAGACACCGTCTGATCCAGAGGACCACACCTGCAGTGCGTACACTGTGTCTCCTCCAGAGGACTTTATTGGCAGTGTGAAGACTACCTCTCATCCAGAGGACCGTATCGGCAACCTTACGTCTACATCTCATGCAAGGATAAGGTTAGGAAGGTAATTCAATCGTTTCCAAGCAGTGTTTGATCAGCCACGACGGGAGAGAGCGGTACGTACTTATTTAACTTTTTTACCCCAAGGTGATGACAAATTGGGGTCAATTCAGACAATCCGCGCCATGACGTCATTCACGTGTTTTTTATTTAGCTTCATAGGTAAGGTTCAGGTTAGGTTTCGGGATGGGTTTTGGGTGACGTTTCTGCCACGGGTCACGGCAACCAAGATGACGGCCGTGGTGAAGACTGTTTGAATTTGCCACACATTGTTTGGTTGTGACAGTCAGCCTCAGCACAGCACGTTATTCACATTACACATTACCAGCTGTAGTTTTTCTAAACATTCACAACTTAAGGTAATTATCGCCAAGCGACTGAACCATTCTTTGAAGCGGTTTCCGACCCATCTAATGGGCTTAGTCTAATGGGCTTAGTCAAACTTTAACACTACTTGACATTAAAAAGCATATTTTATGATACTTTATTGAATCGTTGACGAAAGCAATCTGTAATGGACTGATGCTAGGACGCTTGCCGCGTCCTCACTCCGTCCTTAAAGACGCTTGAAGACTAAACTGACGACACAACCACACGCAAATCTGTTTCACACTTTGAACTGAACACGATTTTATTTTGTAGCCGTCCCTAAATGGAAGCAAACACAAAGTCTCGAAGAGTTCATGCCGAGTAAATGACCTGTTGCAGAATGAAACCAAAGACAGTACCCCCATGAAGACCACGGCTCCTGTACCAGAAGATATCCGATCGATGTGGTTTAGAATTGTTTTCTTCTGTCATTTGTACATGAATGCAGGTAAATTGACACCCTGTGTGATAGAATTTAATTTGTATATGAAAGCAGGAAAAAAAACAATGACACTGTGTTATCATTTAATTTGCATATGAAGACAGGTAAATAGACACTATCTACTTTATGATTGAATGTGTACATAAATGCAGGTAAATAGACACTATCTACCATATGATTGAATGTGTACATAAATGCAGGTAAATGGATATTATCTACTTTATAATTGAATGTGTACATAAATGCAGATAAATAGATAAAGTCTACGTTAATATTTAAGTAATTTATATTAGTAAGCATTCTCTCTTTGTGTGTGTGTTTACTTTATATTAGTCTTACGGGCTCGCAGTGATGACAAGATGGGTAAACATTGTCTAATCACAATCATAAAGAAAGTGAGTATCGATGAGTCAGAAGCCGATTGGACGAATGTGTCGATGGGTCTAACGCCGATTGGACCAGTGTGTCGATGAGTGACACGCCGATTGAACCAATGTATCAATGGTAATACGCCGATTGGACCAGTGTGCCGATTTTTAACACACCGATCGAACCAGTGTGTCTAAGTGTAACAAACCGATTGGACCAGTGTGTCGATTTGTAGTACACCATTTAGACCTGTGTGTCGATGAGTGACACGCCGATTGGACCAGTGCATCGATGTGTGACACACCGATGGGACCAGTGTGTCGATTTGTAACACACAATTTGGACCAGTGTGTCGATGAATGACATGACGATTGGACCACTTTGTCGATGAGTGACACGCCGATCCATCTAGACATTCTTAAAATGATGAGCTTTACAGCCGAATGTCTCAAATCTTTTCACATATATAATTTGGGTCTAAAATTATTTTCACCTTGCAATTGTGTTGGAAGCTGAAAGGAATTGAGCATCAGCTTATGTCCAATTGAATACAACAGATAACTTTAATCTTTGTGGCATGGCTGGCAATGTGTGCTCTATGTTTCTACGGGTAACCTGTTTTCGAAAGTTAAATTTAGCATATCATTATTGACTTAAGTGTGATATATTACATGACCTAAACGCGCATGACAATCTCTGAGTGCTGACCCTGTAACCTGACCTAAACACACGTGACAATCTGTAAACGCTGACCCTGTAACCTGACCTAAACACACGTGACAATCTGTAAACGCTGACCCTGTAACCTGACCTAATCACACGTGACAATCTGTAAACGCTGGCCCTGTAACCTGACCTAAACACACGTGACAATCTGTAAACGCTGACCCTGTAACCTGACCTAAACACACGTGACAATCTGTAAACGCTGACCCTGTAACCTGACCTAAACACACGTGACAATCTGTAAACGCTGACCCTGTAACCTGACCTAAACACACGTGACAATCTGTAAACGCTGGCCCTGTAACCTGACCTAAACACACGTGACACTCTGTAAACGCTGACCCTGTAACCTGACCTAAACACACGTGACAATCTGTAAACGCTGACCCTGTAACCTGACCTAAACACACGTGACACTCTGTAAACGCTGGCCCCCGTAATGGGACTTAGATCTAGGCCTGGCTTTTCTGATCATTTGAAATGTGCTTGAAGAGGTATAAAGCTTTTTCCAAAGACTATTTATACAAGAAACATATGAAAATAATGTAAATGATGTTCCCAATGTAAAAAAAAAAAAATTTAATTTTAAACCAAAATAACTAGCTTCAAGCGGGATTTGGGGAAGCGGGGTCAATTTCAAATATAAATGTTTAAAAAAATTTTAAAAAAAGTATACCGTACATTGCTATGACCCCCTTGGGGCAACATGGCCACACTTTTAAAACCCACGGATTTAGACTGAACATACGATTACATCATTGATTTCATGACTGGAATACAAAAGCTTTGATTTGAATCTTACAATCTTAATATGCGTTTGGGACATATACTTTTTATTTATTATTACATCTTTATTTTTTCTTTCCGTAACAGTTGCCTATAACTGGACCTGCATTGAGAGCGATGCCGTCCTGATGGACAGAACCTGCTATATTTTTAGTAATGTTTCTCTGGCATGGGAAAATGCAAATGTAAGAAATAAAGATTAAAAACAAAAACTACACAATTATATACATTTAAATATATCTGCTTGTTTAATAAACTAAGCATGGGATTTTATAATTGATATTTCTTCGGAAAGTTGAAAACTTCTTTTGCTTTAATTAACCTGAAACCAGGTCAAGGCAACCGTTTGGACATAGAATGGGTAGATGGGAAGACTTATGTAGAACTTCAGATACGCGTCATGATTCTGAACTCAGCCCGAAGGAAAGTATTTGCAAAATCATATGATTGAAGCAGTCTTTGGCATTGATATTTTAAACCTCATAACCATCCAGCAATTGCATGCAAGAGACAGAGAGAATGAGAGAGAGAGAGAGAGAGAGAGAGAAATGTCCAAAAAACGTATCATGTCGTCAGGTTCTTCCATCTTGTTGTACAGACCACTTATCATGTTGTCATTCTGTTCCAGCTTGTTGTACAGACCACGTATCATGTTGTCATTCTGTTCCAGCTTGTTGTACAGACCACTTATCATGTTGTCATTCTGTTCCAGCTTGTTGTACAGACCACTTATCATGTTGTCATTCTGTTCCAGCTTGTTGTACAGACCACGTATCATGTTGTCATTCTGTTCCAGCTTGTTGTACAGACCACTTATCATGTTGTCATTCTGTTCCAGCTTGTTGTACAGACCACTTATCATGTTGTCATTCTGTTCCAGCTTGTTGTACAGACCACGTATCATGTTGTCATTCTGTTCCAGCTTGTTGTACAGACCACTTATCATGTTGTCATTCTGTTCCAGCTTGTTGTACAGACCACTTATCATGTTGTCATTCTGTTCCAGCTTGTTGTACAGACCACGTATCATGTTGTCATTCTGTTCCAGCTTGTTGTACAGACCACTTATCATGTTGTCATTCTGTTCCAGCTTGTTGTACAGACCACTTATCATGTTGTCATTCTGTTCCAGCTTGTTGTACAGACCACTTATCATGTTGTCATTCTCTTCCAGCTTGTTGTACAGACCACTTATCATGTTGTCATTCTGTTCCAGCTTGTTGTACAGACCACTTATCATATTGTCATTCTGTTCCATCTTGTTGTACAGACCACGTATCATGTTGTCAGTGGTATCAGAGGAGTTCAGAGCCCGCCTTCCGTTTTGGTGTAGTCGTGTTTAAACAGTTCTCAATTCCTTTCAACGGCGGAAAATATGATGAAAGAAGTAGTTTCAAAAAATCCATGTTATGATACAATCATCAGAGGTGTTAATAACATTTGAAATGCACCATGCATTTCCGCAATGCCGACACATTTACGCCATCACCACACAGATTAATACTAGACCATCTTCTTTTATTTATATTGGTCATGTGTGTTGTTGTAGTGCAATATACTAGTGTGCCATGTTGGTTGTTGTAGAGCGATATACTAATGTGTCATGTTTGTTGTTGTAGAGCGATATACTAGTGTATCATGTTTGTTGTTGTAGAGCGATATACTAGTGTGTCATGTTTGTTGTTGTAGCGCGATAAACTAGTGTGTCATGTGTGTTGTTGTAGAGCGATATACTAGTGTGTCATGTTTGTCGTTGTAGAGCGATATACTAGTGTGTCATGTTTGTTGTTGTAGAGCGATATGCTAGTGTGTCATGTTTGTTGTTGTATAGCGATATACTAGTGTGTCATGTTTGTTGTTGTATAGCGATATACTAGTGTGTCATGTTTGTTGTTGTAGCGCGATATACTAGTGTGTCATGTTTGTTGTTGTAGCGCGATATACTAGTGTGTCATGTTGTTGTTGTAGCGCGTCATGCTAGTGCGTCATATTTTATATTTTCCGTGTGGATTCTCCAAAAAGGCATGATTTCTTCTCAGTTGGGTATCAAATATAAAAATGTAATGTAAAACTAAATAAAGTCATTTTCGTTTAAAAAAACATTTTCTCAAACATATTATTGCATTGCATTCCTTAGTGTTTCTCAAACAGATCATTCTATGGCATTCATTAGTGATTCTCAAATGGATCATTGCATAGCATTCATTCGTACTTCTCAACAAGTAATTGCATTGTCATTCATTAGAGCCAAATTATTTTGTTTTCTAAAGTGCTATCAGTAACATTATTTTCTGTATTAATTCTGTTAGTGGCCTATTGGTGCTATCAATTACAGTATTTTCAGTTATATTGCTGTTAATCGCATTATTTTCTCAATTATTGCCATCAAGGACAGCTTGTTCTCTATTAGTGATGTAATTGACATTTTCAGATCTTTGTAAAAGCTCTAAATGAAAAATATTCTCTTTTAAATCTGTCTATTGCATTATGTTTTCAAAAATGGAATGACAAAATTTGTCAAATCTTAAAAACTTGCTTCTTCGGAATCCTAATATTTAAAATGTTGTTAACAAGTAATGATAAAAAAAATTATGAATTATTTATAGATGTAGGCTGTTACATTTTGAAGTATTAGTATATATTTATTAATTGGCCATTATTTCTGAATAGAATATGTTATTCTCAAATTACTATTATTTTTTTCTTAAACCAGAAAGCATGCGTAGACCAACACAGCATACTGGCAAGCGTGTTCAGCGAGGAGGATATTCGAGAAATCCTGAGTCTGTTGCCCCAGGCACATACAGAGTCAAGTAAGAAATGACAACACCACAACCAGACGTTAGCTATGTGCCCCATCAAATGTTATTTGAGAATCAAGACAGTGGCTATGTGCCCCATTAAATGTTATTTAAACATCAAGACGGTAGCTATGTGCCCCATTAAATGTAATTTAAACATCAAGACACTAGCTATGTGCCCCATCACATGTTATATAAACATCGAGACAGTAGCTATGTGCCCCATTAAATGTTATTTGAGAATCAAGACAGTAGATATGCGCCACATCCCATATTATTTGAGAATCAAGACAGCAACTATGTGCACCATTATCTGTTATTTGAACATCAAGACAGTACCTATGTGACCCATCACATGTTATTTGAAAATCGAGACAATTGCTATGTGCTCCATCACATGTTATATAAACATCAAGACAGTAGCTATGTGCCCCATCATCTGTTATTTGAACATCAAGACAGTAGATATTTGCCCCATCGCATGTTATTTAAAAATCAAGATCGCAGCTATGTGCCTAAACACATATTATTAAAACATCAACACAGTAGCTATGTGCCCCATAACATGTTATTTGAAAATCGAGACAATAGCTATGTGCCCCATCACATGTTACATAAACATCTAGACAGGAGCTATGTGCCTCATCACATATTATTTAAAAATCAAGAAGTTAGCTATTAGTCCCACTCAATGTTTATTTAACATTTAGACATAACCTATGTACCATTTCACATTTTATTGATATTGATTCCTATATATTCTGTCTAGAAGACGAATAAGTATTCACTGTAAGGTTGTATAATCTTAGGCCATTTCAATTACGACGCGGTATTTAGTATAAAACAGTGGTGCCCCACATGAGGCCCGAGAAGCTAGGTCAGATGAACATAAATTTTAACTTTATTGTACATATCACCAAAAGAACATTACATCATGAGTCGTTCGTATCATATATTTTCATATTTTAGCTAAGAGAAATGTGAAATGCCTTGCACTTTTTGGAACAATTCATTGGTTAAGCTCCTTCAGATATTCTGCTATTTGACACTCAAGGTTACTTACTTGTTGATAAAATGTAACATACTATTTTAAATTATTACAATATGTGTTAAGTGGTCTTCGGGAAGCACGCAACGCTGTCGGTCTCGTTACTCGTAACAACTTTCAGTCTCACAACGCTGTCGGCCTCATACTTATAACCACTTTCAGTCTCACAACGCTGTCGGCCTCATACTTATAACCACTTTCAGTCTCACAACGCTGTCGGCCTCATACTTATAACCACTTTCAGTCTCACAACGCTGTCGGCCTCATACTTATAACCACTTTCAGTCTCACAACGCTGTCGGCCTCATACTTATAACCACTTTCAGTCTCACAACGCTGTCGGCCTCATACTTATAACCACTTTCAGTCTCACAACGCTGTCGGCCTCATACTTATAACCACTTTCAGTCTCACAACGCTGTCGGTCTAATACTTATAAGTACTTTCAGTCACACAACTCTGTCAGTCTCATACTTATAACCACTTTCAGTCTCACATCGCTGTCGGACTCATACTTATAACCCCTTTCAGTCACACAACGCTGTCGGACTCATACTTATAACTACTTTCAGTCCAGCTTGACAAAGTTCCTTGGTTATTAGGTAGTTTCGTTTTATTATCGCAAATGCGTCTGGGGAGTTTCATCATCCATGGACCAAAGCAGAAAAGAATCACAGAAAAATTAAGAAGTTTAAAAAAACATGTTGACTCTAAACTATTTTTACGCTCAATTATCGCCGCTGTGTCTGGGAAGATTTTTCGATCGACTTTAAAATACATATTTAATTGAAAAAAAAAGAGAATAATCACAGAAAAATTAAGAAGTTTCCAAGACAGGTGTACTATAAACTATTTTTTAGTGAAAAATAAAAACAGGAACCGTCTACTTGATATGCAACAAATCTCTTTCTGTTTTGAAAGATTCAAACACCAAGCGGGCTGTAACAATTGTACAAAGTCCCACCCATGGTCGCAACAATCCAAAAAAAAAGGCAGACTCTGCTGGGCACGACATATTAAAAGATGCCGGAATGTAGAGCAGCAAAAGTGATATGCAGGCAGAGAGCTATGGGCAAACGTCTCACAGGTCACCCATGGCTGATCGATGATGTAGAGTGAGATTTACACCAGTTGGGGTTTCGCGCATGGAGGCGGAACGCTATGGATGGTTACACAGGGAAGGATGCGTTGGAACAGGCCAGGGCCCTACATGGACTGGAGTGCCAATAATGATGATGATGAAAACACCAAACGGCACTACGAGACTAAACGTGCAAACAGTTTTGATAATTGCAAAGACCGTTTCGACAAGACCAAGTAGATGACTTTAGACAATAATTCTGCACAACAAACGTGATTTACAAGAGTGGTTTCAGAGTCACCATGCCATGTGAAAGCTAATTTTGCATTAGCCATGATACTAGAAAATCAATCGAAGCCACATTTAGGTCGTGAAATTGTCAAGGAATTGTTGGAGATTGTCATTGGAAGTCTGCGTCTAGAAAAGAAAAAGCATTTATTTTTTAAAAAATCAGTCTCGACAGACAATTGATAGGCTTGTGGACGACATTGGAAAAAATGTTGAAGATTATTGGAAAAGTCGAGCATCCGAGTTTATATTGTTTGCTCTAACTTTGTGTGAAAGCATAGATATGGAAGATACTGCCAAACTGGCATTTTTCATCATGGGTGTTGATGGACATTTTAAAAAGTCAGAAGAATTTGCAGCACTGTATTCACTTAAGAACACTACTAAGTGCAGAAGTAAGATGGCTGACACGTGGCAAAATTTTGAAAAGAGTGTTTGATTTGCAGCAAGAAACACAATCATTTTTTGCAAGCAAATCAGTAAGTATCCCAGTGTTGAAGGCAAAGAGTGGGCTTGCCACTTTGCATTCCTGGCAAATCAGTAAGTATCCCAGTGTTGAAGGCAAAGAGTGGGCTTGCCACTTTGCATTCCTGGCAAATCAGTAAGTACCCCAGTGTTGAAGGCAAAGAGTGGGCTTGCCACTTTGCATTCCTGGCAAATCAGTAAGTATCCCAGTGTTGAAGGCAAAGAGTGGGCCTGCTACTTTGCATTCCTGGCAAATCAGTAAGTATCCCAGTGTTGAAGGCAAAGAGTGGGCTTGCCACTTTGCATTTCTGGCAAATCAGTAAGTGTCGCAGTGTTGAAGGCAAAGAGTGGGCCTGCTACTTTGCATTCCTGGCAAATCAGTAAGTATCCCAGTGTTGAAGGCAAAGAGTGGGCTTTCTACTTTGCATTCCTGGCAAATCAGTAAGTATCCCAGTGTTGAAGGCAAAGAGTGGGCTTGCTACTTTGCATTCCTGGCAAATCAGTAAGTATTCCAGTGTTGAAGGCAAAGAGTGGTCCTGCTACTTTGCATTCCTGGTCGAAGATACAAAAAGCCACCAAACTGACGTCAATTCATTAACAAAATATGTACTTTATCCGTATGGAGAAATTAATCTCTTATTTAAGTATATGGCTCGTTCTAAAACAGTACACAACAAAAGGCGATACCATATGTTAAATACAATAACAAGGAATACGATACTCAGTACAGAGATAGTTACAATTAATAAATTTCGATGTTAATTAAAAATTGCAAAATCAAACGAAATATCATTAAAGATTTGCATTAAAGTGATTGGCTTGTACCGGTACAACGTTGAAGGAGATACAATTTTGTAAATAGGTACAATGATAAAAAGGAATGTACATACACAGTAAACAAATCTCTGTCTCGTAGAAAAGCGCTATGGTAAAAATATCACAAGCTCAAACTAGCTCTCGTCTGATCTTCCCCTCAATCTCTTTATTCGTTTATATCGCCTGTTTTAAAGAGACTTCTCCTTTCTCGATACTTCTACAGAATTCTACAGAATTCTAATAATAGAGAACTCGAATTTTAGTTAGTTGTAAGCGAGGTCAAGAGGGATGATATTTATTTAGCTACACCCTAATAGCGCTGCGGAACCTGAGGTCTAGTTAAGTTCATTGATGAAAGTAAACAAGACGCGTATAGCAGATGTATTATCATATTTCTTCATTTAAAAAAAAAAACAAAAAAAACTTTGTCTTTTGGAACAACAGTTGAGGACATAAGACTTTACTCGCTTTCCAACATGGTCATTTCAACCAGACTTCACACAGGAGGCGCGGACGAACACGTTTTTTTGATATCACACATAAACTTCGTAGTTGAAGACCGATTTCCGGATTATAAAAAAACAACGAAAACATCATGTGCTTTTTCTGTGCATTTGCAATGTTATGAATTTATTATCAGGAATATAACAAATGGAACTAAATAAAATGTGTTGTGATACATGGTTAATGGAGAAATTCCATCAAGTTGGTTTGAAAGAGTTCTATAAATCGTATTTGGGCAAGGATGTACATCCTGCGTTTCACAAAGATGCTCTGTCGATGATTTCGCTATTTGGAAAAAACGTATCCATGTGAACAGCTTTTAAGTCGTATGACGCACATCAAATCACAAGTGAGAACACGAATTACTTATGTTCATTTAGAAAACCGCTTGCATGTGAACAGCTTTTAAGTCGTATGAAGCACATGGAATCACAAGTGAGAACACGAATTACCGATGTTCATTTTGAAAAACCGTAGCGATAGCATCATGTCGAGATCAGTCTGCAAAACAAAGCCAGATGTCTCACTTTAAAGAAATTTAATTCTCAGTTAAGTTTTATTTTCTTTTAAAAAAACAAACTATTTTTTTAACATTAAACCAGGCAAACGTTTGTCCACGATTTCATTTAATGGGAAGCGACGATGTGGTCGAAGCTGTAGACACTTGTTTATCTTAATTAGCAACGAAAAACTTGGTTGCGTAGCCCGGGATTTCAAATTTATTTCTGAAAATTTGGCCCGCCTGCTGTAAAGTTTTGCCCCCTCTGGTGTAAAAAATGTAGATTGTCTTCAAGGGATCTCGTTTAAAGTGTAATAAAAATGGAAATATAATTTAAGTTATCTGACAGTGGTTCTCAGAGCTTTTTTCGCTAGTGCAATTTATGTGGTGTGCCAGAGTTTTCAGTGTTAGTGTCACACATATAACAATACTTCAACACATTGAATCATATATCGTCATTTTTCAAATTGTAAGTTAAGGCTATTTGTAATATTAGTTAGAATGTGACGGAATTTAAGTTTAATTTGCTGGAAATTAGGTTAGGCAGATGTCCGTAGGTTAATGGGAAAATTTTTCGACAGATTTATTTTGACCTTTTTGTTGTTCACCTTTTTGATAGATTTGTTGTCCACATATTTGACAGATTTGTGGTCCACATATTTGATAGATTTGTTGTCCACATATTTGATAGATTTGTGGTCAACATATTTGACAGATTTGTGGTCCACATATTTGATAGATTTGTTGTCCACATATTTGATAGATTTGTGGTCCACATATTTGATAGATTTGTTGTCCACATATTTGATAGATTTGTGGTCCATATATTTGATAGATTTGTGGTCCACATATTTGATAGATTTGTGGTCCACATATTTGATAGATTTTTTGTCCACATATTTGATAGATTTGTTGTCCACATATTTGATAGACTTGTTGTCCACATATTTGATAGATTTGTTGTCGACATATTTGATAGATTTGTTGTCCACATATTTGATAGATTTTTTGTCCACATATTTGACAGATTTGTTGTCCACATATTTGATAGATTTGTTGTCCACATATTTGACAGATTTATTGTCAACATATTTGATAGATTTGTTGTCCACATACTTGATAGATTTGTTGTCCACATATTTGATAGATTTGTTGTCCACATATTTGATAGATTTGTTGTCCACATATTTGATAGATTTGTTGTCCACATATTTGACAGATTTGTTGTCCACATATTTGATAGATTTGTTGTCCACATATTTGACAGATTTATTGTCCACATATTTGATAGATTTGTTGTCCACATATTTGATAGATTTGTTGTCCACATATTTGATAGATTTGTTGTCCACATATTTGACAGATTTGTTGTCGACATATTTGACAGATTTGTTGTCCACATATTTGACAGATTTGTTGTCCACATATTTGACAGATTTGTTGTCCACATATTTGACAGATTGGTTGGTCACATATTTGACAGATTGATTGTTCACAATTTTGTAGATTTATTTGTGCACTTTTTGACGGATTCTTGTTAACCTTTTCGATAAACTTATGGTTACCAATTGAACAGATTTATGGTCCATCAATTTCACAAATTTATGGCTTACTTATTTTTGACATACATATTTAAGTATTATCTATTATAACATGTATATCGTTAACCTCTTTGACATATTTATGGCCACCCATTTGACAGATTTATGGGCTATCTTTCTACACGTTTATGGGTCACATATTTGACAGATTTACGTGTTGCCTATTTGACATATTTATTGGCTGCTTATTTGACAGATTTATATGTCATATTTTTGACATATTTATGGCCACCCATTTGACAGGTTGGTGGGCCATCTTTTTAACCAGTTTACTTGTTACCTATCTAACAGAGTGATGGGCCACATTTTTTACAGTTTTATGGGTCACATATTTGACAAATGTACGTACTGCCTATTTGGCAGATTTAATGGCTGATTTTTTGACAGCTGTACATGTCATTTTTTTTGACATATTTATGGGCTACCTATTTCACATATTTGTGGTCTGATTTTTTTGACAGATTCTTGGGCCATCTATTTGACAGATTTATGGGCCATCTATTTCACATATTTATGTGTTATATATTTTACACATTTATGTTTTAACTATTTGACAGCTGTATGGGCGATATATTTGAAAGATTCATGGGCCACTTTTTATAGCTTTATGGACCATCTATTAGACATATTTAGGTTTTAGCTATTTTTCAGATTTATGTGTTCCTTTTATTCAGATTTATGGGCTTCCTATTTGGCATATTTATGAGCATTCTATTTGACATATTTGAGTTACCTATTTGACTGTTTTATGTGTCAACTATTTGACGTATCTATGTGTCAACTATTAGACGTATTTACGGGGAACCTATTTGAAAGCTTCATTGATCAGTTCTTTGACGTATTTATGGGCCATCAATTTGATAGATTTATGTTACATTTATTTGACAGCTTTATGTGCTACCCATTTGACAGATTTTCTTGTTACCTATTTGACATATTTATGTGTTACTTTTTTGGCAACTTGACGTGTTACCTATTTGACATATTAATGTGTTACTTTTTTTGTCAACTTTATGTGTTACCCATTTGAATGATTTAAGGGCCATATATTTGATAGATTTATGGGATAATTATTTGAAAGGATTATGTGTTAACTTTTTGATTGAGTTATGTGTTTTTTTTGTTTTTTTTTACAGATTTATGCGTTGCCTATGTGAGAGAGATATGTGTCATCTATTTGACAGATTTAAGTGTTATTTATTTGACAGAATTATGGGCTACTTAATTTCAAATATTTATGAACCATCTAGATGACGGATTTACGGGCGATCTATTTCACAGATTTATCTTTTGACGCATTCATGTGTTTCCTAACAGACAGATTTATCTTTGGATACATGAATGTGTTGCCTAACAAACAGATTTATCTTTGGACACATGAATGTGTTGCCTAACAGACAGATTTATCTTTGGACACATTCATGTGTTGCCTAACAGACAGATTTATCTTTTGACACATTCACGTGTTGCCTAACAGACAGATTTATCTTATGACACATTCATGTGTTGCCTAACAGACAGATTTATCTTATGACATATTCATGTGTTGCCTAACAGACAGATTGACGTCTTGCCTATTTGGCAATCTTATGTGTTACCTGTTTGAGGGATTTAAGGGTCACCTACTTGACAGTTTTATGGGCGATCCATTCGAAAGATTTATGGGCCATCCATTGACAGATTTGTGGGCCATCCATTGACAGATTTGTGGGCCATCCCTTGACAGATTTGTGGGCCATCCATTGACAGATTTGTGGGCCATCCATTGACAGATTTGTGGGCCATCCATTGACAGATTTGTGGGCCATCCATTGACAGATTTGTGGGCCAAATCTATTTGAAAGATTAATGTGCCATCCATTGACAGTAAACACCCGGTTTAGATAAAGAAAGATTAATGGGCCATCCATTGACAGATTTGTGGGCCAAATCTATTTGAAAGATTAATGGGCCATCCATTGACAGATTTGTGGGCCAAATCTATTTGAAAGATTAATGGGCCATCCATTGACAGATTTGTGGGCCAAATCTATTTGAAAGATTTATGGACCGCTTTTTGGACACATTTTTCGTTAATTCTATTTGAAGCAGTGATCTATTTTAAGGGGCACAGATTTTTCGTCAGATTTTATTTTGTCGATAAACTTTGACCGACAGGTTCCTTCAGTGCCTGGGTGGGGGCCAACGACATGCGCCACGAGGGAACTTTCGTCTGGCGGGTAAATAACGGAACCGTGATAGAAGACGTCTGGAAGGGGGACGGGCCGAGCAATACTGAAGACAAGGACTGCGCCGCCATTGATGCGACGATGAGACTGACCGTTGAGAAGTGCAGTGACCACAAACCGGCATTGTGTATGTACATGCGTAAGTGGAATTTCTTGATAGAAATATATGTTTTAAAGTAATACCTCATATAGATAATACATCAATAAACACCGACCCACCACCCTATAAATTCTTTTCGTTCACATAAAGAAGCCAATCGTTGGCTGGCTGGTGAAGACGTCAAGATGCCATTCTCATGTCAACGAACCGGTTACTTATTAAAAGGGGAGCGGGGTCTTGTCCATCAGACTAGCTCCATTGGTGTCCGGTTTTGAAAGTGTTCTTCAAAACTGTTTTTTTTTTACCCTTTTAAATAGCAATATAGTATGTTATCTCTAATTTCAAGGAATATTCATTTATAGGCAAATTTCTTGGTTTGAGTTTATTTTAATTCACATAGAATAATCGCTTACACTAATTAAAGTCGAGTGCTCTGATTTTTTTTTCTATTTTACTAAATTCATTCGTCTATGTCAACAAGCTCTGTCTTCAAGTTTCCCGTAATTAACAATTTATAGTTTAAAAAAAGTGACGTCCTATATCCAACACAGTAAAAGAGCCAAAAATCACGAAATTTATGGACAAGTTTACATGTCGCTGCTCTGATGGGGAATGTGACAGCAATGGCGACTGCCCCAACACAGGCAAATGTTTGATAGGCCATTTCGGACCCGGATGTCAGTACAGTACGTAGACCTAAAGCAAAACTATTTCTTGGAAGAATTAAATTTTTAAAATTAAATTGACTCCATGTTAAAAGTCAATTTGGTCGTTCAGATATCGTGAACAAAGCCCACGAACAAAAAAAAAATCATGAATGAGAAATTGTCATGTGAAGAACTGAAAATATATAACTACATCAGTTCTCTCTAAAACTAATTGCTTCCTGAAAAGGGAAATTTACTAAAACTGTACATTTCAGGGTATGGAACAGATATGATATGTCTTTTGACACATTAGTTGTACGCTAAAATGTTTCTTTAGCATAACAAATTCACTTGGAAAAAAACACTTCGCCAATGCTCGTAACTTCGAAACATCCAAGAAGACAAGCGTATTGCCAGCGCTCCTAAACTGAAAAGCCAAAAAAGACTTCTTTATTCCATACATCCAACGAAACAACCGCTTGTCTAAGTCTCTTAAGTTCCAAACATCCAAAAAATGCATGGACTTAAGCAACTCTCATACATTCAAAATATCTAAGACACCCACTTGGACAACGCTTCTAAATTACAAAATATTAAAGAACACACGCTCTGGCCAATGCTTCTTCATCATTCCAAACATCCAACAGGACATCTATCTTAATTACAAACATTAAAGAATACACACTCTGGCCAATTCTTCTTCATCATTCCAAACATCCAGCAGGACATCTATCTTAATTACAAACATTAAAGAACACACGCTCTGGCCAATTCTTCTTCATCATTCCAAACATCTAACAGCATACGCTCTTGGAAAATGCTCCTTAATTCCAAACATCTAACAGCATACGCTCTTGGAAAATGCTCCTTAATTCCAAACATCTAACAGCATACGCTCTTGGAAAATGCTCCTTAATTCCAAACATCTAAAAAGACACGAACTTGGCCAATGTTCCTGAGCTCTAGACATCCAAAATCTAAAGACAGGCGCATCGTCATTATGTTTTCTTTCGTTATTCATTTCCCATGAGCCATTCATTAACTTTGAAGAGCCTACCCGACCATTTGCCACGTCTAACTCTCTACAAAGTTAATCGTGACGTACCGTATCACAAAAATCAATCCACGATACATTATTGCCTCGTGAACCACCTTGTAAAACTGCTGAAGTGCAACAGCTACACGGATAAATTGATGTGAAACTTGGCTCACTTGCTCGTGTCCCAAAAACAAAATTATGTATCAAAACGTTGGTGTCGAGGGTGGAACAGTTACGTAGCCAGGTTTTAATATACACACCGGGATTTGACTTTTTTTTTTCGCCTTCCAGGAAAGCAACTCTTTCGAAAATTCCATCCCTTCGTGATAATGAATTCAAAAGTGCATCCCGCGGTATTATTGCCCCTATTTCCCCACTCCATGTTCTGCCACTGGGTCGGAGTATACTAAATTATATCCCTGTTATCCATTGCCTAGCAAGTTACAAATCCACCAACTACTACCTTTACCTGACAGTACATTCCAACACATACCCGAGTTCAATCACATCGAAACAAGAATTTCAAGTGTATCATTTCTGTCCCGTCACCCAGGAAACCTCCACAGCAACTTGCATGGGAAGTATAAGGCTCTGAATGATTACGACAGCACGACCTGCCTCTGGAACATCTCACAGCGGCTACACATCAAGCTTCCTCACATGCACTACGTGACCTGGATCAGGATTGTCGTTGAAGACAAGAGTAAAAGCAAAATGCGCAATCATCACTTAGCTGATTTTACAAAATAAATGAAGAGGACCGCGACTTTTTCCGTGGACTTATTTCAACGTGCAGCATAATTTATAAAGCTTTCTTTCATCATTGTCTCATTATTTGGTGTTTGGGGAAATAATCTTTCGAGGAAAATCATTTTTTTTTGGCGGGGGGAGGGGGGTGGAGTGGTGGTGGGGGGGGTATTTTTCAGGGAAAATATACTTTTATGGGGGATATACTTTTTTTTTGGGGGGGGGGGGGGTGGGGGAATAAACTTTTGGGGGGGCGTATGCATTTTTTGAGGACAATTTTTAAAAAATTGGAGAAAAAAAGAAATAACATTCCAGCATGAGTTGAAGAAGTGTTGGACGATTTTCAGATCTCCTGGGACGATAACATATCCGTCTGCCAGATCTACTTTAACGGGGGTGAGCCAACCGGTTTCCTCTAGTCCAGTGTGGGGGGGTTTGGGAGGGGGGGGGGTGGTGATGAAATGACCTCGACTTATTTAATATAACTTTGTTATTTGCTGAACAGATCTATTTTAATTGTTTGATATTATATATTGATTTTTTAATATATGATGATTGCATTAGTTCTAAAGATATACTTTTTGTTATTAGTTTAACATATTCATAAATGTTTGTATTGGTACAGCATATCTACTTGAAACTTGGAGTAAGTTTTAGAGATATAATTCACTCTGGGTATTCGTGCTAAAAACACAGACCAGTTGAATACATGTGACTCAATCATGGGCGCCCGCAGGGGGGGGGGGCAAGAGTGGGCACTTGCCCCACCCCCTGGATTATTTGGATAAAAACAATTTAGACAAAAAATAGACAAAAAAATGTATTAAAGTAAAGAGAAAATAAAGAGAAAGTAACTAAGCTGATGTCCTGTCCGTTTGTTCACCATACAAATACGCTACAGTAAATTAAAACTACATTAAAACATTACTAAAACATTGGTTGCCTCCCCCCCCCCTGGAAAGTTAATCGATTTTTGTTTGCCCCTTCCTAGAAAGTTTTCTGCGGGCGCCCATGGACTCAATCACATATAATTTTATGTGGCAGCTGTCGTAGAATCATGTTAGTGTGCGTGGAGTAAACACAGCGAGCAACCCAACAAGCCATTAGGGTAGTCCAATGAGTATCGGGAAAATCTTACTCTGAGAATATCCTGTTAAACTTATCGCAGGACCAACATCATAATTTCTGTGTCAGCATAGATGCAACCGACTTGAGTTAATATCATTCTTTGTTCTGATAGCCCACTCTAACACCCTTGTTATGATAGCAAACTTTATTATCCATGTTTTGATCGCAGAAACTAATATCCATCTTCATATAGCAAGACACTAATACCCTTAATCTGAAAGCAGACACGAATATCTTTGTTCTAATAGGAGACACGAATATCTTTGTTCTAATAGCAGACACGAATATCTTTGTTCTAATAGCAGACACGAATATCTTTGTTCTAATAGCAGACACGAATATCTTTGTTCTAATAGCAGACACGAATATCTTTGTTCTAATAGCAGACACGAATATCTTTGTTCTAATAGCAGACTCTAACATCAGTGTTCTAATAACAGACAAACAGACCCTGTTAAAACTGACTCGGACAACACTGTTCTAAGACCTTGAGTTATTTTCATTGGTCATCCTTATAGCAGACTATAATATCATTCTTCTAATAGCAGACTCTAATGTCCTTGTTCAGTTAGAATGCTATAACATCCTTGTTTAGATATGAGGCTTTAACATCATTGCTCTAATAGTAGACTCTAAAATCTTTGTGATAACAGACTCTATTATCGTTGATTTGATACTGTTAGAAGAATCTAATATATATTTCTTCTTACAGCAGACTCCGTTTCACTGTTTGATTAATCTCATTTTTTTTTTCGAAAAATACTTAGTTGCTCCTTATTTCATGGCATCAATAATATGTTGGTGCATTATATGGATCGACACTGGTTAATTTGCATATATGATATTTTCGTAAACAAAACAGAGTTACTCTTCACGTAGAAAATGAATAAGCCTCACTGCTAGTACTAGTTTGGTAACTTCAATTCAATAAATACATAATGAAAAACACGCAAAAATACATTCTAATTTAAACACCAAAATCTGAACACCACAAATTATACCGCACAATTTATACTTTTTTTGTGTACATCAAGGACGCAACATGGCCTTCAATGTCGCAAGGATCTCCCATTTTGTCGGCGTTCACAATTACCCGGTTGCTTATGACGACATTAAAGGAAGAGGAGCGGAGATTATGACAGCACACAGGTCGCATGTAAAGACTTCTGCCTACTTAAATATTATATACGACAACTACATCAAGATTAGAGAACAAATGCTATACAAACAGATAAGTAAGATATGATTTGGCTTATGTTGTTTTTTTTAACATTACGAGAGTGTGTCTAGCCCAGTGGTCGGATGAGAATGTGCCTAGCCCAGTAGTCGGACGAGATAGTGCCTAGCCCAGTGGTCGGAGGAGAGTGTGTCTAGCCCAGTTGTCGGACGAGAATGTGCCTAGCCCAGCGGTTGGACGAGAATGTGCCTAGCCCAGTGGTCGGACGAGAGTGTGTCTATCCCAGTGGTCGGACGAGAATGTGCCTACCCCAGTGGTCGGACGAGAGTGTGCCTAGCCCAGTTGTCGGACGAGAGTGTGTCTAGCCCAGTGGTCGGACGAGAATGTGCCTAGCCCAGTGGTCGGACTAGAATGTGCCTAGCCCAGTGGTCGGACGAGAGTGTGCCTAGCCCAGTGGTCGGACGAGAGTGTGTCTAGCCCAGTGGTCGGACGAGAATGTGCCTAGCCCAGTGGTCGGACGAGAGTGTGCCTAGCCCAGTGGTCGGACGAGAGTGTGCCTAGCCCAGTGGTCGGACGAGAGTGTGCCTAGCCCAGTGGTCGGACGAGAGTGTGCCTAGCCCAGTGGTCGGACGAGAGTGTGTCTAGCCCAGTGGTCGGACGAGAATGTGCCTAGCCCAGTGGTCGGACGAGAGTGTGCCTAGCCCAGTGGTCGGACGAGAGTGTGTCTAGCCCAGTGGTCGGACGAGAATGTGCCTAGCCCAGTGGTCGGACGAGAGTGTGCCTAGCCCAGTGGTCGGACGAGAGTGTGTCTAGCCCAGTGGTCGGACGAGAATGTGCCTAGCCCAGTGGTCGGACGAGAGTGTGCCTAGCCCAGTGGTCGGACGAGAGTGTGTCTAGCCCAGTGGTCGGACGAGAATGTGCCTAGCCCAGTGGTCGGACGAGAGTGTGCCTAGCCCAGTGGTCGGACGAGAGTGTGTCTAGCCCAGTGGTCGGACGAGAATGTGCCTAGCCCAGTGGTCGGACGAGAGTGTGCCTAGCCCAGTGGTCGGACGAGAGTGTGTCTAGCCCAGTGGTCGGACGAGAATGTGCCTAGCCCAGTGGTCGGACGAGAGTGTGCCTAGCCCAGTGGTCGGACGAGAGTGTGTCTAGCCCAGTGGTCGGACGAGAATGTGCCTAGCCCAGTGGTCGGACGAGAGTGTGCCTAGCCCAGTGGTCGGACGAGAGTGTGTCTAGCCCAGTGGTCGGACGAGAATGTGCCTAGCCCAGTGGTCGGACGAGAGTGTGCCTAGCCCAGTGGTCGGACGAGAGTGTGTCTAGCCCAGTGGTCGGACGAGAATGTGCCTAGCCCAGTGGTCGGACGAGAGTGTGCCTAGCCCAGTGGTCGGACGAGAGTGTGCCTAGCCTAGTGGTCGGCCGAGAGTGTGTCTAGCCCAGTGGTCGGACGAGAATGTGCCTAGCCCAGTGGTAGGACGAGAGTGTGTCTAGCCCAGTTGTCGGGCGAGAATGTGCCTAGCCCAGTGCTCGGACAAGAGTGTGTCTAGCCCAGTGGACTGACGAGAATGTGTCTAGCCCAGTGGTGGGACGAGAGTGTGTCTAGCCCAGGGGTCGGACGAGAGTGTGCCTAGCCCAGTGGTCGGACGAGAATGTGCCTAGCCCAGTTGTCTGACGAGAGTGTGTCTAGCCCAGTGGTCGGACGAGAGTGTGCCTAGCCCAGTGGTCGGACGAGAGTGTGCCTAGCCCAGTGGTCGGACGAGAGTGTGTCTAGCCCAGTGGTCGGACGAGAGCGTGTCTAGCCCAGTGGTCGGACGAGATTGTGTCTCGCCCAGTGGTCGGCCGAGAGTGTGTCTAGCCCAGTGGTCGGACGAGAGTGTGTCTAGCCCAGTGGTCGGACGAGAGTGTGCCTAGCCCAGTGGTCGGACGAGAGTGTGTCTAGCCCAGTGGTCGGACGAGAATGTGTCTAGCCCAGTGATCGGACGAGAGTGTGTCTAGCCCAGTGGTCGGACGAGAGTGTGTCTAGCCCAGTGGTCGGACGAGAGTATGCCTAGCCCAGTGGCCTGACGAGAATGTGCCTAGCCCAGTGGTCGGACGAGAGTGTGTCTAGCCCAGTGGTCGGACGAGAATGTGCCTAGCCCAGTGGTCGGACGAGAGTGTGCCTAGCCCAGTGGTCGGACGAGAGTGTGTCTAGCCCAGTGGTCGGACGAGAGTGTGCCTAGCCCAGTTTTCGGACGAGAGTGTGTCTAGCCCAGTGGTCGGACGACAAATTTCCTAGCCCAGTGGTCGGATGAGAATGTGCCTAGCCCAGTGGTCGGACGAGAGTGTGCCTAGCCCAGTGGTCGGACGAGAGTGTGCCTAGCCCAGTTGTCGGACGAGAGTGTGCCTAGCCCCGTGGTCGGACGAGAGTGTGTCTAGCCCAGTGGTCTCACGAGAATGTGCCTAGCCCAGTGGTCGGACGAGATTGTGCCTAGCCCAGTGGTCAGACGAGAGTGTGGCTAGCCCAGTGGTCGGAAAATCGCCGGCTTACGAGAAGCATTCGGCACTTTTATGACACAGTGCGGCTCGGCACAGTCCTTCTCAAATCAGTTTTGACTCCCAAAGACATGGTCCTTGACAGGTTTATGCAAAGACTCTTATACATTTCTCATCACTCCTTAGACTACGCTGTCTCTGCCAACTTGATGAGGAATTTTTGGAAAGAGCTGATGAAATGATGGATTTCTTCCACTCCAAATCCTATCCTGAAAATACTCTTGTCTCAGCATTAGGTCACATTAGCAACATCACACGAAAAGAGGCTTTCAAAACTCGTCCAAACAACAATGAAGTTTGTACCAAACTTAAACTAACCTACCACCCTCACAATTTAACTGCCAAAAATTATTCTAAGACATCGTAGCACACGTTTACCTGACCCCGATACTAACAGGGTTTTCTCAACCCCTCCACTGATTGTCTTTAGACGGGACAGAAATCTAGGTGACCTTTTGGTTCAAAGTCGCCTTTGATCTAAACTGTCTTATTTTGGTACTACACCATGCTTAAGAAGCCGACTCGTCCCTTTACACTCCAAACGGAAAGCATTAGCCTCCCTAAAGATACATTTACCATCAAAGAGGTTTTCACCTACGTCAGCCGTAATGTAATATATGCGATTGTGTGCCGCAGATGCCAATCTAGTTACATAAGTGAAACTGGAAGAAGATTGGCTGATAGGTTTACTGAACATTTTCGGGAATATTGAACGTTGTAAACCTTCCCCCGTCTCTTCTCATTTCAACAGAAAAGAACATAAATGTGCAGTGGATGTGACCATTACTGCACTGATTTCATGCTGTAACACACCAGAGAGGGTTAAAATTGAAGATACATTTATTCAGCTGTTTGGCACATGGTATTAATCAAATAATATCCTACGGATGTTTCTCTGTTTCCCTATACTTCATCTATTTTCTTATTGCTGTGTGGTTTATGTCTCCCTCGATGTTCTGGACCATTATTACCGTGGACCTCATTTTTCACAGTGTCAATATTTATATTCTCTTGCTTCCCGTGTTCCCACTTCCGGCGACAGCAATGGATGTTTCTTGAGTTGTTTAATGTGCTCCGCTGTTTGTGATATCTTCCTTTGTCCTGTGTGCTGAAGAAGGCTCTGTGCCGAAATGTCCTAATCTTTTTGTCCTGTTCTCTAATGCAAGCTTCCACATACCTCGTTTTGCTATTTAATTTACTAGGCTTGAATGCAGTCCTTGATATATTATATTCTTGACAGGTTCCTTACTGACAAGAAATTGGGCTCTCAAAAAAATGTAAATCGTCCAGCTGCTGATTCTCGGCTCTCTTGACTTTTGAGTTTGCGAACCACTGGCCTAGCCTGATGATTTAACATGATTAAACCAAAAAAAAACAAAAAAAAAACACACTACTAATTATAATTGTGAATGGAAAAATTAACATGATATTGATTTACAACACTTGTTCTGGTATTAAACCTTAAGTACAATTTCTTTTTTTCTAATTTTAGGTTTAAATTTTTTTTATATACCTGAAACTTCTCAATTCCAAACATTAAATTTAAAAAAAAATTATTGTTTGCACTGTTTAATGACTTGACTCGGCTGGAACAAAAAAGAACAACATCATTTCATTCAACATTTTATGGAGTTTGTTCCTCACAACAGTTCGATGTCTGATAAGATCAACATGTGAACTTGGACACATTTTTCAAATAGGATTATTGAAGCTGCCCAAAATATAAGCTTAACATTTGTCAAAAGTTTAAGTGAATCTGTTTGTAAAATCAACCTCAAACTTCCGATTTAAGCACGCGAACTCATTGATCATCCAACACCACTCAAACCGCCCTCACCCCTTTGAGCTACACACACCTTGATCAGCTAATCTCTCATACCATACTACTTTCTTAAAGTACTCACTCACCAATGAGCTATCGTCCCTTACCACATTCGCCATTTATAAGATACCCAAATCCAAACTATTCCCCTAAAGCATCTTAACCACTCATATTGTACCCACATCCTTGTGGGCGATTTTCCCATTCTACATATACCTTTGGTATAGTACTCATACCGTTGTCAGCCAATGTCACACACAACCTTCGCACACAACGCAGAGCTATGAATGTTTTCAAATGTTTGCACACAATTGTATCCTTCCGTTAGCAGTAACATGACTTCTTGAAGCAGCAAGCTCACCAAAAAACTTAAGTCGATCCCAAATTTGAAGTGAATGGATAACGGCTTGGTGAAATTGACACTGACACACGACGGCTTTCCACGAAAAAAATATTTCATGGTCAACTTTAGCATGGCAGATTAATGCTGGTGGCCCCAGGAGATTTTTCAATCACAGCCTGAAGGCCTCTTCAAAAGTGATCGATATATAGCACCGAGCGTTTGGGGCATTCAGCGAATGATTGAACACAATGACAGGGGCTTAATGCGACACGACACAAAGAAAACTTGAACACTTTTTGCAGTGCTGACAGGATAAATAACGCGTGGGTCTAAGCTAAGCTTCAATCGCTTGCATTTAAGGTATTACCTATATGACAGCCGATATCAACCCTTAAAGACAGAGCAGGTCTGATGAGTCTTTTGCACGTTCAAAGACAGCCCCGTTGTAATTAGCCGTCGCACATTCACAGACAGCAACAGTCGAATGGGACACCCGCACCCTCATAGACGGAACTGGTGTCATGAGTGTCAAGTCCCCTTTCTGACAAAACCGAGCTGATTAGCCGCATTCGTCCTAAAAGACATAGCCGATGTAATAAGCCACATTCGTCCTAAATGACGGAATCGGTCTCATGAACTATTTGCACCATTACAGTTAAAACCGGACGTATCTGTGCCCTCACAAACGGCATATGTCCTATGAGCCATCTGCGTTAACTGAGATTGTTCCGGTCTGATGAGTCATTTGCTCCGTCACAGACAAAAGCGGTCTGATTAACCATCTACGACGTCACAGAAACAACTGGTTTGATAAGCAATCAGCAACTTAAAACAAATAATTTGCCATCTGCGATTTTACAGACGTAATAAGATATCCGCTACCTCACAGACTGAATAAACCAATAGGAAATTACAGAAGAATCTACCATCTGCGAAATCAAAGAAATAACCTGTTTCGTGAGCAATCCGCGGTCTTACAGACTGAATGACTCTGATTAGCCTTTTCTGCTCTCACAGACTCGAGTCTATTGAGCCATCTTCGCCTTACAAAAAGAACCGGTCTGATGGTCAATCTGCGTCTTACACTGAGAACTCAATATGATTAGTAGTTTTCGAGCGCAGAGACATCATCAAGCATCTACGATCTTACAATAAGGACGAGAACGATGCTACGCCTTGCAGGCACGTATAGACTCGGGCTCCTGATTGAATGCAATTTTATGTGTGTTTGACTGATTTTTGTATTGTTTTTTCTGTACTGGATATCCACCATGGACCGCTACTTTGATTCGGATATGTTTTGTGTCCCTCCTAACTTTGGACTTTTGTTGTTTTGGATTTTCTTTGTTGCAAAGGTTAGTGAGATTCGCCGCCTACACGGTCGGCCATCTTTGTCGTCACCACGCTCATCGCTCGGTCAAGTCGACGTTACGGTCAGTGACACACGCAGCCCCCACAGCGGTAACCGACCTGTGCTTGCAAACACACGTGATCGTCTTTTGTCAATGAATGCCAAGAGTACGCATCTGACCGCTGACCTCGTGTGTCGACTGAAAGAGCTTTTGATTGGTCGAGGCCTGCCTCGGCAGCGCACCCGCCGTGGTGGTAGACGAAAACAACAACACCTTGTCACTCATTCTTTACCAAGACCTACTCTACACTACTCGGACCCTGCCAACCTCATTCACATCAAAACCTCTCCACGTTCTATCAACAAACAGCTTCTCATCGCCACATTCAACGCCCAGTCGCTTGGCCCCTATGAGAAACGAATAGCAGTCTCCGAATTTGTCTCTGATAGGCAGATTGACATACTGTTTATCCAGGAGACCTGGTTTCGGCTGACTGGCGATGAGGGGAAGTGCACTGATCTCGCTCCATATGGCTATTCTACCAGATCATTTCCCCGGTCAACTCGCGGCGGAGGCCTTGCTATTATATATAGTCCCATCATACAGCTTTTGTCACTGACCTCCCATTCGTTCACACATCTTTTGAGGTAGTCCAATTAACACTGTCAGTGCCCCAGCAGACAGTTCATTTCATGTGCATATATCGCACCTTCCCTAGTAAGAAAAATAAACTGACCGACTCAGTGTTTCATCGAGAATTCCCGGATTTGATTGACCACTGCAACACATTGACCAGGACTTACATTGTACTAGGCGACATGAACTTTCATTTCGATCAACCACAGCACCCCTCCACTGCTAGGATGTTGGATCTCTTGGATTTATTCAGTCTTCACCAATCAGTCAACCAACCGTCTCATAATCGTGGACATACTCTTGACTGGGTGCTACATAGGCCTCAAGATGGTGTAGTTAGATCTGCTTCAGTCACTTAATAGCTGTCCTCTGACCACTTCTGTGTTATTTGTGAACTTAATTTTAGTGCCCCCAACCCTCTCCCTCAGTTTAGGGAGGTGTGCAGTCTGCGAACTATAAACCGGGATGCATTTAAGCATGACCTAAGTGTAGAAGTGTCCCCTGCCCTCTGCCCTATATTGGAATCACTAGACCGTGCATTGCGCGTTGTGCTTGACCGGCACGCCCCTGTCATCCGCCGCAATTTTAGTCTAAAGCGGTCATCTCCCTGGTATGCGACCATAAAGGAGGAACTACGCAGTGCCAAGAAAGAGCGCCGTAGTGCAGAAAAGAAGTGGTTAAGGTCAGGTCTTGTGGTTTTTAGGCAGATATTTTACGCTGCCAAGAAGCGTGTCAATCAGATTGTTTGTCGTGCCAAGACTAGGTATTTTAGCCAAAAGATAACTATGGGTAAAACCAGCAGTCAGTTGTTTGATGTTTGTGGTTACCTTAGGGGGAGTAACAAAGGAACTGCGCTTCCTTCGGTGTTTCCCCTGCCACAGCAACCAGATATTTTCTGTGATTTCTTTACAAGCAAAGTAGCTGGCATTCGCGCTGAGATTGATCGTCTTGATGCCCCACCCCTCGAATTGCCTCCTTTCTTTTGTCTTACTTCACATTTCAATATTTTTAAACCTGTTTCAGAACTGGAGGTAAAAATTATAATCCTAAAATCTAAACATACATCATGTTCTTTGGATCCCATCCCAACCCCCCTGTTGGTTGAGTCATTAGATATCTTGCTCCCAACAATAACCGCATAATAAATGAAAGCTTATATTCTGGCACTGTTTCACCTCTTTGCAAATCAGCTGTCATCAAACCATTGCTTAAGAAGCCCGGTCTGGATGAAAATAAATTAAAAAACTATAGACCTGTATCTAACTTATCATTTGTATCTAAAGTTATTGAAAAACTAGTCCTAAAACAACTTTTTGCTTACTTAAATAACCACACTCTTCTCAGTTCTAATCAGTCGGCCTATAGACATATCCATAGCACGGAGACAGCTCTCTTGAGAGTCAGTAATGACCTCTTGCGTGCAATGGACAGCGGTAATGTCTCCATTTTGATCCTCTTTGACCTCAGTGCCGCCTTTGACACTGTTGACCATGAAATCCTTTTAAAACCCTTGAAAACTACTTTGGAATTTCTGGTTCGGTTTTGGCTTGGTTTAGGTCCTACCTCTGTGATCGAACGCAAATGGTCTCTGTCGATGGCTGTCTCTCCGGCAGTGCTGATTTGGTGTACAGAGTACCACAGGGGTCCGTTTTGGGTCCGGTTCTATTCGTAATGTATACCAGGCCACTGCTCCTCTTGCTCGGGAGGCATGCTGTTGAGAACCAGTCATTTTCAGATGATACGCAGCTATACATGCATACCCATCCATCTCTTGTCGATTCCGCTGTCCAGACTTTGCGGGGGTGCATTGATGATGTCAAGTCTTGGATGACACTCAGCAAGTTGAAGCTTAATGATGACAAAACAGAAGCACTCCTCATTTACAATCACAAATCATCCTCTACCTCAACTCTTCCCACCTCATTTCAAGTAGGTAACTCCGACATACAGTTTACACCCTCTGCTAGGAATCTTGGTTATATTCTTTCTAACAACATGTCTCTCGATAAACATATCTCTCACATTTGTCGTTCGGCATACACCGCCATCCGTCAGATCAGCTCCATCCGCCACTACCTGACAGTTAGCGCAACAAAAACTCTAGTCTGTGCTCTTGTTCTCTCTCGTCTTGACTATTGCAACTCACTTCTGTCAGGTTCACCGAAACATTTTATAGAAAAACTGCAGAAAGTTCAAAACTCTGCTGCTAGGCTTGTTCTTAAGTCTAAAAAACGCGATCACGTCACTCCACAACTTTACTCACTACATTGGCTCCCTATATAGGCACGCATTGACTACAAGCTGTCTGTTCTCTGTCACAACTTTTTCTCGGATTCCTGCCCATCCTATCTAACTGAACTTCTTTCTGTCTTTCCTTCCACAGCTTCGCTCCTCTGCAGACACGCGTATTCTGTCCGTTCCCAAGACACACACTAAAACATATGGTGAACGATCTTTCTCTTTCTGCGCCCCCAAACAATGGAATTCTTTGCCACTACACATCCGCAATATAACAACCACACAGGCCTTCAAAACTGCACTCAAAACACATCTATTTAAACTATACTACTCTGACTGATTCTCCTCCTATAAACCGATAAACGTACATGGGTTTCCTTGTAAAAATGTCTGGTGTGGGTGGATGAATATACCTCTGGTGTTGTTTTGCTTATATGTTGTTTTTATTTCATTTATGTATTTTATTTTAATATTATGATTATGCCTCTTTGCTATATTTATGTACAGCGCGGTGAGCCCAGCCCTAGGCTGGAGTACCGCGCTATATAAGACCACTTATTATTATTACTATTATTAAGGATCAGCCGTAACAGAAACCCCAGACACATTCAGAAATCTTAGACCACACAGCCAAAGTCAGCATCTGCGCACCCAGAGACAGACTCGTACATCTGCGCACTCACAGATAGAATCGTACATCTGTGCACTCACAGACAGAATCGGGCATATGCGCACTCACAGACAGAATCGAACATATGCTCACTCACAGACAGAATCGGACATATGCGCACTCACAGACAGAATCGGACATATGCGCACTCACAGACATAATCGTGCATATGCACACTCACAGACATAATCGGGCATATGCGCACTTACAGACAGAATCGTACATATGCGCACTCACAGACAGAATCGGGCATATGCGCACTCACAGACAGAATCGGGCATATGCGCACTCACAGACATAATCGTACATATGCGCACTCACAGACAGAATCGGGCATATGCGCACTCACAGACATAATCGTACATATGCGCACTCACAGACAGAATCGGGCATATGCGCACTCACAGACAGAATCGGACATATGCGCACTTACAGACAGAATTGGACATATGCGCACTCACAGACAGAATCGGACATATGCGCACTCACAAACAGAATCGGACATATGCGCACTCACAGACAGAATCGGACATATGCGCACTTACAGTCAGAATTGGACATATGCGCACTCACAGACAGAATCGGACATATGCGCACTCACAAACAGAATCGGACATATGCGCACTCACAGACAGAATCGGACATAGGCGCACTCACAGACAGAATCGGACATATGCGCACCCACAGACGGAATCGGACATAGGCGCACTCACAGACAGAATCGGACATATGCGCACTTACAGACAGAATCGGACGATCGCGCATTCATAGACAGGACCAGATCCATCAACTACGAATGAGATATCATACAGGAGAAGGGCAAATGGGCAAATCTTTTACATCTGACCAGGAGTAGGATTTGAAAATTCCGACAACTCCTGAAACTTAGAACGCAAAAAAAAAGCACTATGAATCACAAAAGACACGTGGCTGGTCATCTACGTCATCGATTTCCAGTGGTCTCGAATAATTCTTGCCAATGGATGAAATAGCCAAAGAACTAGAGAGTAAGGCTGTCGAATTGAGCGACTAGGCCTCACCTTGTACAAAAATAGAGTTTAAGGCAAGTCTGTAAAATGCCCCTGTTATCGAAGCATGCTAAGGATGAACGTTCAACAAAATTATTTGTGGCCTAGTTTTAGACTGCCTCATTCATACTTTTTACTGTGACAAAAAGAAGCAACTGTTGAATGTTCATTGTATGAACCTGCAGGCTAATGTCAAACTCCCGGCATGTTGATGGCTTTACTTCAGATATGTTTACACGTTGTTCATGCTTCACATCAACACTGATTCAACACATGACCTTTTTT
Organism: Lymnaea stagnalis; assembly: GCA_964033795.1. NCBI lineage: Eukaryota > Metazoa > Mollusca > Gastropoda > Lymnaeidae > Lymnaea > Lymnaea stagnalis. Next base: position 676,949 of record CAXITT010000119.1, read on the forward strand.
TTTTTTTTTTCTTCAATCTTTTCCCTCATTAGTTTTAAAAAAAAAAATTAAAAAAAAAAAAATAATTCCTGCGACTATTTATGGAAGCGTAAATAATGAATTATGTCATTTTAAATTATTCTAGAATACAACTATTTTCACAACAACTTCACCCAATTTGGAGTTGGAATCGATTACAGAATTTTTTCCGCCTACACCCACGGTACGGACGAGACGAATCCTATTGCGTGGTTTAGGACTGACTTTGATTCGACTGTCAACGCGGTGAGGGTCCAGGCTTACTTTACGGAAGGGAATGATACAAGCATTATGGAAGTACAGGAATTTGAAAGCTACGGTGGTAAGCTGTATCACTGGAAACCTTTTTTAAAAAAAAACATATCAAGTGTAACTTTTTTTCTGGCATCCGTCCGTCAGAAAAGGACTTCACGGGACAAAGTCCACAGAGCCTGGGATTATTTTTTTTATTATTAATAGCTGGTTCCCTGCACGCAGCGAATCGCCCCCCCCCCCTTTCCTCTTGTTTTAAATTCGGAGATTACTTCCATTAGATAAGTTGCCATCCAAGGTTAACGGGTCCCATCCACGTTTAGTGATGGTGTTGTTTTTGGCTTGACTGTGCTTAGGTGAAAATTGAATTCAAGACCGTGAACTTGAGATTGGCTCAGGTCAAACCATTCGGCCACACAGCATCCAAGTGTGCTATTAACTAAAATGAAATAATTAAAATTTCTCATTCATTTGAGAAGAACAAATTTAAGCTGGATTTATTTTTAAAAATTAAAAAAATAAATTGCTTAGCGATTTTTGTTGATTAGAAAGCTTTTTTTTTTATCGCATGATCACTTTCAAAACGAAATGTGTTATTTAGACCAATCAACAAATTTTCAAAAAAACTTACATGACACATACTATCTTGTATAATAAGGTCACGTGACAACTAAAATGAACACATTAGACGGTAAGGGGGTAAGCGAATAACTGGGAGGAAAAATACAACGCACACTGAGTCTGTATCATAACTGATGCTGCCATCCATAGCATGAGAGTATCATAACTGATGCTGCCATCCATAGCATAACTGTATCATAACTGATGCTGCCTTCTATAGCATGACTGTATCATAACTGATGCTGCCTTCTATGGCATGACTGTATCATAACTGATGCTGCCTTCCATAGCATGACTGTATCATAACTGATGCTGCCTTCTATAGCATGACTGTATCATAACTGATGCTGCCTTCTATAGCATGACTGTATCATAACAGATGCTGCCTTCTATAGCATGACTGTATCATAACTGATGCAGCCTTCTATGGCATGACTGTATCATAACTGATGCTGCCTTCCATAGCATGACTGTATCATAACTGATGCTGCCTTCCATAGCATGACTGTATCATAACTGATGCTGCCATCCATAGCATGAGTGTATCATAACTGATGCTGCCATCCATAGCATAACTGTATCATAACTGATGCCTTCTATAGCATGACTGTATCATAACTGATGCTGCCATCCATAGCATGAGAGTAGCATAACTGATGCTGCCTTCTATGGCATGAGTGTATCATAACTGATGCTGCCTTCCATAGCATAACTGTATCATAACTGATGCTGCCTTCTATGGCATGAGTGTATCATAACTGATGCTGCCTTCCATAGCATAACTGTATCATAACTGATGCCTTCTATAGCATGACTGTATCATAACTGATGCTGCCATCCATAGCATGAGAGTAGCATAACTGATGCTGCCTTCTATGGCATGACTGTATCATAACTGATGCTGCCTTCCATAGCATGAGTGTATCATAACTGATGCTGCCTTCTATAGCATGACTGTATCATAACTGATGCTGCCTGCTATGGCATGACTGTATCATAACTGATGCTGCCTTCTATAGCATGACTGTATCATAACTGATGCTGCCTTCTATAGCATGACTGTATCATAACTGATGCTGCCTTCTATAGCATGAGTGTATCATAACTGATGCTGCCTTCTATAGCATGACTGTATCATAACTGATGCTGCCTGCTATGGCATGACTGTATCATAACTGATGCTGCCTTCTATAGCATGAGTGTATCATAACTGATGCTGCCTTCTATAGCATGACTGTATCATAACTGATGCTGCCTTCTATAGCATGACTGTATCATAACTGATGATGCCTTCTATAGCATGACTGTATCATAACTGATGATGCCTGCTATGGCATGACTGTATCATAACTGATGCTGCCTTCTATAGCATGAGTGTATCATAACTGATGCTGCCTTCTATAGCATGAGTGTATCATAACTGATGCTGCCTTCTATAGCATGACTGTATCATAACTGATGCTGCCTTCTATAGCATGACTGTATCATAACTGATGCTGCCTTCTATAGCATGACTGTATCATAACTGATGCTGCCTTCAATAGCATGACTGTTTCATAACTGATGCTGCCTTCCATAGCATGACTGTATCATAACTGATGCTGCCTTCCATATCATGACTGGATCATAACTGATGCTGCCTTCTATAGCATGACTGTATCATAACTGATGCTGCCTTCCATAGCATGACTGTATCATAACTGATGCTGCCTTCTATAGCATGACTGTATCATAACTGATGCTGCCTTCCATAGCATGACTGTTTCATAACTGATGCTGCCTTTCATAGCATGACTGTATCATAACTGATGCTGCCTTCCATAACATGACTGGATCATAACTGATGCTGCCTCCCATAGCATGACTGTTTCATAACTGATGCTGCCTTCCATAGCATGAGTGTATCTTAACTGATGCTGCCTTCCAGAGCATGACTATATCATATATAACCTGTATTATCTACTTCAGCCCAATTCCTTCTTGGGTACCTCGATATTACCTTTCAAAGAGAGGTCCGCTGGGACCAGCACATTCACAATGTCTGCAATCAAGCAAACAAGACCCTAGGTTTCTAAAGCAAAATGTAAAGATCGGGTATTCCAAAGTGAAAGAAAGAGCATTTGAAGCCGTTGTCCGGCAGCTTTTAGATTATGCATCTTCAGTTTGGGACCCATCCACCCAGCAGAGCATCGCCAGTTTGGAGGCGGTCCAGTGACGGCCAGCGTGCTTTGTTCTGAACCGCTACGGGAAGCTTAGAGAAGAAGCTTTTATTTCTTGCTCGTATTTAAGCGGATTGTTTCATCCTTGATTTAACGTTAACCCAATCAGATCTTTAGCACACGCATTGCGTCAACGAGGGAGAGAGAGGAAGAGAGACAGAGAAAGTGAGAGATGAATAGAGATGTATGGATAGAGATAGAGGGAGGATATAAAGAGAAAGGGATCGCGTTAGAAACAAAAAACAAGTGAAAGGAAGAAAGGGAGACATAGAGAGAAAAAGATCCTTAAATTAATAGAGAGATAGTCAAAGATAGACAGCGATATATAATAATAGAGAGATCTAGAGAGAAAGAGAGAAATATTAGGAGAGAGATATATAGAGAGATAATTAGATGTAGGAAGAGGCAGATCAAATAAAATATACAGAGAGATAGAGACAAATGAAAAGAAATATACTGATATAGGGGGCAAGAGAGGAAATGTGAGAGAAAGGGAGAGAGAGAGAGAGAGAAAAAAATGGGTATATATATAGAGAGAGAGAGAGAAAGAGAGAGAGAGAGAGATTATAGATAGATTGTAATAGAGAGAGAAAGCGAGATATTGATAGTAATAGAAAGATATAGAGAGATAGGGAGACAGCTGTGGTAAGAGTAGCGTTTAGCTTCTAGGGTGTACATTGTGTGGTCAAATAAGATGGTAGTTGCTTGAGTATATTATTATGTGGTCAGATAAGATGTTAGTTGCTTGAGTATATCATTGTGTGGTCATATAAGATGTTAGTTGCTTGAGTATATCATTGTGTGGTCAGATAAGATGTTAGTTGCTTGAGTATATCATTGTGTGGTCAAAAAAGATGCTAGTTGATTAAGTATATTATTGTGTCGTCAGATAAGATGTTAGTTGATTGAGTATATTATTGTGTGGTCAAATAAGATGCTAGTTGATTGAGTATATTATTGTGTGGTCAGCTATAATGTTGGTTGCTTGAGTATATCATTGTGTGGTCAGAATAGCTGATAGGTGCTTGAGTATATTATTATGTGGTCAGCTAAGATATTAGTTGCTTAAGTATATCATTGTGTGGTCAGATAAGATGTTAGTTGCTTGAGTATATCATTGTCTGGTAAGGACAGCTGATAGGTGCTTGAGTATATCATTGTGTGGTCAGATAAGATGTTAGTTAATTGAGTATATTATTGTGTGGTCAAATAAGATGCTAGTTGCTTGAGTATATTATTGTGTGGTCAGCTAAGATGTTAGTTGCTTGAGTATATCATTGTGTGATCAGAATAGCTGATAGGTGCTTGAGTATATTATTTGTGGTCAGCTAAGATGTTAGTTGCTTGAGTATATCATTGTGTGGTCAGAATAGCTGATAGGTGCTTGAGTACATTATTTTGTGGTCAGCTAAGATGTTAGTTGCTTGAGTATATCATTGAGTGGTCAGAACAGCTGATAGGTGCTTGAGTACATTATTGTGTGGTCAGCTAAGATGTTAGTTGATTGAGTATATCATTGAGTGGTCAGAATAGCTGATAGGTGCTTGAGTACATTATTGTGTTGCCAGCTAAGATATTAGTTGCTGGAGTATATCATTGTGTGGTCAGAATAGCTGATAGGTGCTTGAGTACATTATTCTGTGGTTAGCTAAGATGTTAGTTGCTGGAGTATATCATTGTGTGGTCAGAATAGCTGATAGGTGCTTGAGTACATTATTGTGTGGTCAGCTAAGATGTTAGTTGCTGGAGTATATCATTGAGTGGTCAGAATAGCTGATAGGTGCTTGAGTACATTATTGTGTGGTCAGCTAAGATGTTAGTTGCTGGAGTATATCATTGAGTGGTCAGAATAGCTGATAGGTGCTTGAGTACATTATTGTGTTGTCAGCTAAGATGTTAGTTGCTGGAGTATATCATTGAGTGGTCAGAATAGCTGATAGGTGCTTGAGTACATTATTGTGTGGTCAGCTAAGATGTTAGTTGCTGGAGTATATCATTGAGTGGTCAGAATAGCTGATAGGTGCTTGAGTACATTATTGTGTTGTCAGCTAAGATGTTAGTTGCTGGAGTATATCATTGAGTGGTCAGAATAGCTGATAGGTGCTTGAGTACATTATTGTGTGGTCAGCTAAGATGTTAGTTGCTGGAGTATATCATTGAATGGTCAGAATAGCTGATAGGTGCTTGAGTACATTATTGTGTGGTCAGCTAAGATGTTAGTTGCTGGAGTATATCATTGAGTGGTCAGAATAGCTGATAGGTGCTTGAGTACATTATTGTGTGGTCAGCTAAGATGTTAGTTGCTGGAGTATATCATTGAGTGGTCAGAATAGCTGATAGGTGCTTGAGTACATTATTGTGTTGTCAGCTAAGATGTTAGTTGCTGGAGTATATCATTGTGTGGTCAGAATAGCTGATAGGTGCTTGAGTACATTATTTTGTGGTCAGCTAAGATGTTAGTTGCTGGAGTATATCATTGTGTGTTCAGAATAGCTGATACGTGCTTGAGTATATTATTTGTGTGGACAGCTAAGATGTTAGTTGCTGGAGTAAAGCATTGTGTGGTCAGAATAGCTGATAGGTGCTTGAGTATATTATTTGTGTGGTCAGCTAAGATGTTAGTTGCTGGAGTATATCATTGGGGGGTCAGAATAGCTGATAGGTTCTTAAGTGTACCATTGATCTTGAAGTAGAGCTTCTGCCTTTTGTTTGAGTGGAGTTCCCGACTTTTATGGATCAACATAATGTCTTCAGCCGACATGTCTTCATTGTGTTACCTTCATCGCCCAAGATGGCGGATAATATGGACGATGCGCCCATTCCAAGATGGCGGATGTGACTTTTTTTAGGGTTAGGGTTTGAAGCCTATGATGTCAATGAATTTAATCCAAACGCTTTTAAACTACAAAATTAAAAACAAATAAAATATCATTATAAAAAGCAAATACAAATGTATCCCATCTTGATAGCACATTTTACAAATTATCCCATCTTGATAGCACATTTTACAAATTATCCCATCTTGATAGCACATTTTAAAAATTTACCCCACCTTGATAGCACATTTTACAAATTTATTTCATCTTGAAATCTCATTTTACAATAAATTTATCCCATCTTGATAGCACATGTTACAAATTTATCCCATCTTGATAGCACATTTTACAAATTTATTTCATCTTGAAATCTCATTTTACAAATTTATCCCATCTTGATAGCACATTTTACAAATTTATTTCATCTTGAAATCTCATTTTACAAATTTATCCCATCTTTATAGCACATTTTATAAATTTATCCCACCTTTATAGGACTTTTTATAAATGTATCCCATCTTGATAGCACATTTTACAATTTATCACCCGTTGATAAGATATTTTAGAAATTTAACTCGCCTTGATAGCAAATTTAACACATTAATCAAGACTTATTAGCAAATGTTAGGCAATTCTAGAGCCTTGAAAGCCCACTTCAAACATGAACACGCCTTAGGCACATGTTATACATTCATCACGCTTTGATGGCACATTTTACAAATGTATCCCACCTTGATAGCATATTTTACGCATTATCACGTGTTCATAGCTCATTTTATACGTATAATATGACTTGATTCTACAAGACGAGATGAAAAACTATTACCAATGCTGAAAAAATTATCACAGGTGCATTCGAGGCTCCTGCAAAGATTGACAGAGAGTGGTAAATTGTGATAGTGGGATAAAAAATAAAGAGTGATAGAGAAAGATTTTGATAGAGAGATACAGAGACATACGTATAGATAGAAAAATACAGCCAGGGATAGCGACAGCAATATATGAGGAAAAAAAAAGTTTATAACTGCCTTCATTTTCGAACAAAAGAATCCTTATGAACTTATTGTGACATTGGAATCACTGCATGCTCCACTTGGTCTATTTGTCTCCGTGCCGACAGAGTGCCCGGCTGGAAGATACAATCTTCAGTGCTCCTCGACTTGTCCCGAAAACTGCGACCCGCAAGGATGTCTCGAGATATACGGCCTCTGCTACCGTTGCAAAGATGGAAGAGAAGTTTCTAACTGCCCAGGTAAGATTCTAATTGCATTCTAATTTCTTCCAGCTTAGCAGCATTGTTTGTTGTTTTTTTTATTTTAAAAAAAAAATCTTTTTTTTACAAGGTAAAGATCGTGTCCAATGGGTGCATCTCCATTTTGCTTCCGTGAAGCAAATTTTATCGGCGTGGCTGTGTGACAGAGATAACTTCAAAGTGAATTGAGAAACGACGGAGAAGGAAAGAGAAAGAGAGGTGGACAGAGGGAGAAAGGAATGTGGTGAGGCAGTGATGGAGAACGAGAGAGGGAAAGAGAAAACTAGACGTTAAGTTATTCTGATATTATTGGTCTGTGATGATTCGCCAACACCGATTCACCTCTGCCCCTCTGCCCCTCTGCCTCCGTTTTGCCACTTGGACTTTTCGCTGCAGCCGTTTGGCCACTGGGACGTTGGGCTGCCGGCCATTTGGCCGTCGGTCCATTTCACCAAAGATGATACAGAAATTGCTTTAATTTGAAAATGATAGATCTTGTCTAGGGGTTAGTTATATTAACTTCACAAACATTTGGTTATTAGAATACAGTATCTGTATTAAACGCAACGAAATCGTCATCTTCCATTACTCGATCACAGCCACTTGAGTCATAAACGTATACGTCATTTCCCTAAACCACAAAATATGTCAAAGATCAACAAGTAATCACAATATCCATAAGCATCCTTAACATTTCCCCCCCCCCCACATCGTTAGGGATATTAATTCGGAAAAGTGATGTCACGCACAGAGCTATTTTAAAACAAAAGTGTAAGCATTTTTCACAACAACATCCAGCAGGACAAACTTCAATGCCTAACGTTAACTTCTTTAGATTTAAGAGCGAGTGACCTTTTTAATGTAACAAAAAAACCAAAAACAACTTAGATCTCATACTCAAAATAGGAAAAAGTTATTACGTTGACAATAAACGTTATGGTCAGGCACACAGAAATTGACCACAAGACAAACTCTGCCTGTCAATAGGGGGAAAGCAAATGTCAACATCTATGAACTCATGTGGACATCCTTAAATTGTCGAGTCCGGTATTCAGATTTAAAAAGGACGGGATATTGCGCCAGTCAGTCACTTGACAAAAGGCGTGCACGTTTTTCCCAGCAGCTCAACTCTTTCCTCTCAGTTCTCACTTGCCTCATTACACTTTGGTCTTTTGACACATTGTCAACCGGCAAATGAAACCTGATTTATTTAAATTTTTAAACATAACGATTTCAAAATCATAAAAACTGTAATAACAAACATAATTAGAGCAATCCGTTGTAATGACAAGAATTTCAACAACCTCACCTCCCAACTCATGGAAAGCACACATATTCTAAAATAAAAACACGAAAAACTGAGCTATTATGGCTCTAAAACTTTGAGCACTCCTGGCTCTCGTGATATAATAGAGTAAATAAGTAACATACATGAACATTCAAACAAAGTTTCTCTCCTACCCCCATCTCAGGGGAAATAAACTCACACCCTTAACGTAATATTCATAATCAGGATTAAACACGTTTATGTCAGCACCACCACGGTTCTCATTCATTGAGCAACACGTGTCTCCCACACCACAAAATTCACTCGAAAAGCCTTCTACCTTCGTAGAACCACGTAAGGTGATCTTCTATGACCTCAACTTTGTTGAACTTACATCCGCTGAAAAAGCTCACGACCTCTATTTCATGATCTCCGTTGCTTGTCAAATTCTCAATATTATTAACATCTCTCTCTCTCACCAAATTCAACATCTCCTTAAAGGATAAAAATCAAGAAATCCCTCTTGTACCAAACTAACATCCCATTGCTGTACAAAATCAACAATTCCCTCTTGTACCAAATCAAAATCTCCTTGCGGTACCAAATCCACATCTTCTTGCTATACAAAATCAACATCTCCTTCTTGTACCTAATAACATCTTCTTTCTGAAAAGAACAACAAATGCTTCTTGTGCCAATCCAGCTCTATCTGCAGTCTCTATGTCACAGGAAACATTCTCAAGACTACATCGTGTTACGCCTACATTCATTAACACTGCGTCAATTTTCTCACACGCAGCCCCAAATTTTTCTACATTCTGGCTAGCAAAATTCCTAACTGACTTCTGATTTTCAGCTGCATTTCAAATATCACTGGCTTCCAGAAAGTTGACGGAATGCTCAGATAGGTTGGGAATTAAATTGCATGGTTATGATACAAAGATTCATTTACTTTCTGTGACCAGCGTGTACATCACGTGCCTAACTGTTCACCTTTTCCCGTGAGTCACTAAACTCTAGCAAGAGCAGTTTATGCCTCATACATCTGGTACTCCAGCGCATTGTCTTGAACAGCCATCTCTGTAAGAAGGTATTGGATTGTTATACACCAGTGATCCATGCAATGCGCTACGCGCGAAATACACACAGGCACAAAAACAGCGTGAGTTCGGTTAAGCCCAATTTTGAATAATCGGCTTTCGGTAAATTGAAATTTTTCTGTTTAAGTTTTTGAATTTTTAAACAAGAAAATAATCCTCTCTAAAATTATAGTAAAATATATATTTTGTAAAAAAAAAAAATAATAATTGCTATATATCTGAAGCGAAAAAAAAAATGACGGCGAAATGGAGGCGGCGAAACAAGGACAGCGATGAAATGACTGAGACGAATGCTACAATACCGTCTCTTGGCGTACACAAATGGTTTCTTGGAGCTGCAAGAATGTCTAATGGTGCAATTTTGGACGTGATTGATATCTCTAGCTAAAGTGGATCATATCCTAAAAACTATCTTGGAATTTTGTTTTTGCGGTTTTTTTTTAGCCCCGTCCACTAATTTTCATCGACAGATCTTTCAACATCCACAACAACCGTCACGACAACTCCAGCAAACACCACTGAGTCACCGGAGAACGTCACCATCGCTCCGACAAACGATGACAGCGGCATGGGCGGCGACATGGGTGGTGGCGCGGGTGGCGGCATGGGTGGCGTGACGGGCACGTTGCGGACGCTGCCACCGATGTCCACGGTCGTGGCCCGCCCGCCGAAGTCGGAGAACCTGTGGGAGTACATCGTGTACGGGCTCGTGTCTGCCGCCACGGTGCTGGCGGTCGTCCCTCTTCTCTGCCTGTGTCACGCCAGGTGTGCGAAACCAGTAGGGGAGGCCGAGGCGCAGGGGGAGATGGGCAACGCCCCAGCCGATGGCTACAGTGGTAAGCAGTTGGATGAGATGTAGTCGCTCACGCGTAACGTCTTGCTGTGGCGTTATTTGAATTTTGCTCGTTGAAAAGGGGTTTGAGAAATCACTGCTGTCAGTGGGAACGTTGTTTTGGTCCGTGCCATTCGCGTTTTTATTGTGCCTCAATGAACATTGGATAACAGGAATAGAATATTAGACAAGTTTGTGGCTATAAGGCGTGGGAGAGATAGAGTGGGAAAGATAGAGTGGGAGAGATAGAGTGGCAGAGATAGAGTGGGAGAGATAGAGTGGGAGAGATAGAGTGGGAGAGATAGAGTGGGAGAGATAGAGTGGGAGAGATAGAGTGGGATAGATAGAGTGGGAGAGATAGAGTGGGAGAGATAGAGTGGGAGAGATAAACTGGGAGAGATAGAGTGGAAGAGATGGAGTGGGAGATATAGAGTGGGGGAGATTGAGTGGGAGAGATAGAGTGGGAGAGATTGAGTGGGAGAGATTGAGTGGGATAGATTGAGTGTGAGAGATTGAGTGGGAGAGATAGAGTGGGAGAGATTGAGTGGGAGGGATTGAGTGGGAGAGATAGAGTGGGAGAGATAGAGTGGGAGAGATAGAGTGGGAGAGATTGAGTGGGAGAGATTGAGTGGGATAGATTGAGTGGGAAAGATTGAGTGGGAGAGATAGAGTGGGAGAGATTGAGTGGGAGAGATAGAGAGATTGGACGAGGGAGCGAGTGAACTAAGGCGATAATCATAAGACATTCGTGAGTAATATATATATAAATAAATCTGATCATACATCACAAATTTTGTATAGCAGATAGCCAAAATCAGCTCGAGAAGGACAAATTCCTTCTCCTAAAGTTAGAACGCAAGATATTCTTTGTCTCCATTCTGAACGAATTTACCAGCGTTTGTGAAGCTCAAGTGATCACAAATTAAGTTATAATATCACTAAAAGATTTTATTGATGATTTTAGAAAAAAAAATGTTGATGTCATGTATGTGTTTAAATTGTTATAATTGTGAAATGTTGTCTTTGTTAAAATGTCTTATTTACATAGATGAAAATTAATTTTTTAAAATAATTCTACTGATTTTGATCAATTAATTTTTTTATCCCATCTTATCCTATCGTAGTCTATATTATAATGATGAGTTTAGTATACGGAATATAAAAATTAAATATTTGACTAAAAACAGATTTACAGAATGAATCTATCGGCCTTTATAACGAAAAACGTTATATTTATTGACAAATATTTATTTTGAAAAATCGACCGAGAGATTGATAGGAAATATGGATTCGTATGGTTTTATTTGTCAACTGTAATAGCCATGTTTCAGAATCAACCGAACTTTATGTTTGAAATGGTGCCCCCGTGAGAAAGGGGAGCTGCGGGCGGGTAGGGATGGGGGGAGGTGAATAGGGCGGACTTAGCGGCGTAAATTCACACACAGTTACAAGGCACCGCACGGCAGATGCAGCAGGTAGCCACTGTCGCTAGCTGTAACTTAAAGGGCGTTGCCTTGACACCAAACCAGAACATGTGTGTGTGTGTTAGCTAGTCCGTTATCTCAGGAAAATTACCTTGAAACTTTGTCATGTAGATACGACCTGACGCTTAAATAAGGGATGTTTTAGATATGTTTTGGTGTTACTTAACTTTGTGGCAAGACGTAAGCTACGTCAAAATGTCACGCTCTCGTAGAATATTAACTTTCATATTTTAATTTAGAAACTATTTTCATATTTAAATTGCCTTGAATTTAAAAAAAGTCTATTGCAGGTTTTGTTGGAGACTATATCAACTTTGAAGTAACGCCCATGTTAACCAGTTATTTTCCAAATATATTCACTTTTGCTACATTTTACTCGTCGTCTCTGTAGCCCTAATACACTTAATCAACTTAACAATGCATTTCTTATAAAAAATGCATTTTGCCATAAGACTGTATTAGTTAGACTGGCTTACTATGAATGAACAAAAAGTTTTAAAAAAAAAAACACTTTTTTTCTGTGGACTTTTGAATGCAAGTCTGCTTTTGTTCCTCCAAACATGTTCTTCTACAACGCATTGTTATTCTAATCGTGTCAACAGATATGGACCGGAAGTTGACGCCGGCAGAGCTCATGGCCCTGTCCAAAGGGACTCTTTCGAAAGCATCAGGCCTGTCAAAAAGTACGACCTCGGGAGTTTCAGCCCCATCACAAGGCACCAGAAGATCCCACGAGGCGTCGAGCTATTACTCGGAGGCGATCACTGACAACACCACCAGAACACAGTCGACCTTAATATTTTAACGTGGAGACTTTTTGTGCCATGGCTGTCGAAATGTTTCGTATGACCAAGATGTGACGTATATATTATGTTTGCTATTATTATTATCATTATTATTATTATTACAGTGGTCTCATATAGTGTGGTAGCCAAGCCTAGGGCTGAGGTCATTGAGCTTCACATAAATATGTATACATAATAATATATATGAATATATATTTATGTATATATATATATATATATATATANAGATAGCAAGAGAGAACGAGATATAGACAGACTTAAATTGATATAATAGCGATGGGTATAATATTTTACAGATCATTAACATATTTGCCTACGGGGTTCACAGAAGTCAAAATCAAGAATGCATTATACTTGACGTAAAAACAACAGTAACAGGCACTTAAGCAAGGTAATTAAATATAAAGCCTGTCTGGATGCGAGGTTAGCATACCTTTCACAGCCTAGAAAACAACAGGGAACCGGCCTGTCGGTATTGCAGCCTAGTCCCAGAAACACGAGCACATCTGTTGACTAAATGCCCCGCGCTATATGCGGCGCAGGAAACCCAGGGCGTCGTGAGAGTCATACGTTAAGACGCAGCCAGTCAGATAAAGCTGGTTACCATTGAACTGGCCGGGGATTTAAGAGCGTCAGATCGAACCCCAACCAGAATATGTGTGTTTGTTGGACGCGAGGTTTAAACACCCGTCAATATAAGGATTATCAACGCAATTGCATAACTTAAGTTAGTGATTTGAGGTAAAAATAAGAACAGCTCTCTGGTTCTATTCTATAGCCGCATTAGTGAATTGAGAGGAATTTTCAAAAATCTTTAATTTATAAATAAAATTCCGATGTACAATGTAAACTAAAACAGTCAATGGTAATTCGTTGTTTTAGTCCTGAAGATAAGTGGAACAGACCAAAGAATTAAGAATGTTGTCATTTGTAGTCCAGTTTTTCTAGCAAACGTTTTTAAAATCTGTATTTCACCATAAGGATATTTTTTTGTGTGGTTGCTTTTAAAAAAAAATATATTTTCTAACATAGCTTTTGGAAAGATTCGCTATGTTAGACTAATTTGTTGACATCAGAGTCGAGTTAAGCAACTAAACACCATTTAGAGCTCAAACATCGCGTGGCACCAGTCCAAATATTTACCACATATCTCTATGCAGAAAAAAAAAATCTTCCAATATTTGGAATTAGTTTGTTGGAATGTATCCTAACGCCACTGGGGTAAAAATTTCGTTTAAAAATAATTTAAAATTTTGAAATGATTAGATTTAAAATAAAACGAATACATGCAAAACAAAAATTAATTTAAAAAAAAATCCAAATTGAATGAATGTGTGTGTCTCTCTGTGTGTTGTACTGTGATTCAAGGCGCCTTTAACCAAATTTCAATTTTGCAACAGCAATCTATGCGCTGAATGAAGTTCCGTTTCTCAACAAATATCAGCTGTCCATAAGTGTTGGTCGGCCTCCATTTAGTTATTTTTTTTTTATATTTTTTTTTTTGGTTTTATTATGGAAGTGAATGTTCCGCACAGTACAATTTATCACGCCTTGTTTAACTAACACATTTGAAATGAATTTGTTGTCTACGCAAAATGAACACTCTTGATTCAATAAAACAAGTGTGAATAATGTTCTACGTTTTATATTTGTACCTGTAGGTCATGAAAATTGTTTTGTGTTTTTTAAATTTGTATATCTCTATAAATATCCCGGTGTTTGTTACTAGGAATAACAAATACGTCGGGCTGAACACTTTTGCACTTGAAAACTTTGTAATGTTTTAATTTAAAAAAAAAAAAAAAGAGCGGGGGACAGCAGTCTGAACGGACGGTTTGACAAAGAGGGAGATTTGGAGATAGGGTTTGACAAAGAGGGAGATTTGGAGATAGGGTTTAACAAAGAGGGAGATTTGGAGATAGGGTTTGACAAAGATGGAGATTTGGAGAGACGGTTTGACAAAGATGGAGATTTGGAGAGACGGTTTGACAAAGATGGAGATTTGGAGAGACGGTTTGACAAAGATGGAGATTTGGAGAGACGGTTTGACAAAGATGGAGATTTGAAGAGGCGGTTTGACAAAGATGGAGATTTGAAGAGACGGTTTGACAAAGATGGAGATTTGAAGAGGCGGTTTGACAAAGATGGAGATTTGAAGAGACGGTTTGACAAAGAGGGAGATTTGGAGATAGGGTTTGACAAAGATGGAGATTTGGAGAGACGGTTTGACAAAGATGGAGATTTGGAGAGACGGTTTGACAAAGATGGAGATTTGGAGAGACGGTTTGACAAAGATGGAGATTTGGAGAGTCGGTTTGACAAAGATGGAGATTTGAAGAGGCGGTTTGACAATGAGGGAGATTTGGAGATAGGGTTTGACAAAGATGGAGATTTGGAGAGTCGGTTTGACAAAGATGGAGATTTGAAGAGGCGGTTTGACAATGAGGGAGATTTGGAGATAGGGTTTGACAAAGATGGAGATTTGAAGAGGCGGTTTGACAAAGATGGAGATTTGGAGAGACGGTTTGACAAAGATGGAGATTTGGAGAGACGGTTTGACAAAGATGGAGATTTGGAGAGACGGTTTGACAAAGAGGGAGATTTGGAGATAGGGTTTGACAAAGATGGTGATTTGAAGAGGAGGTTGAACAAAGATGGAGATTTGGAGGGACGGTTTGACAAATATAGAAATTTGGAGAGACGGTGTGATAAAGTAAGAGAATTGGGTGGGATGGTGTGACGAGGAGAGAGATTGTTAGGGATTGTGTGACGAAGTGAGTTATGCTGAGGGATTCTTTGACAAAGGGAGTGATTGTGAGGGATGGTGTGACAAGAAGAGAAATTATGAGGGGTATTGTGATAAGGAGAGGGATTGTCAGGGATTGTGTGACAAAGGCAGCGATTGTGAGGTATGGTGTGACAATGAAAGAGATTGTGAGGGATTGTGTGACAATGAGAGAGTTGGCGAGGAATTATATGAAAGGGTGAGAGATTGTGAGGGATGATGTGACAAAGACTGAGATTGTGAGGGATTGTGTGACAAAATAGTAGGGATAGACAACTACAGGAGAGTGAAACCAACAAAAAGATCACTTGCATTTGTCTGTGTGTTAAAAGCAAGAGAGTTAGAGAGTTAGAGAGTGTCAAACTTGAAATGAGACAAGGATGCTTTTTGGGTAATGCGAGTGTAGGTGTTTGTGTGTATGTGTGTGTTTGTGTCAATGTTTGGGTGAGTGCATGCGTGTGTCAGTGTGTCTGTGAGTGTGTGCATGTGAAACATTAAAAAAGTGTAAGAGTTTTAAAATTAAAAGATTCACGTGTGTGTTATATGTGAGGGGGTGGGTGTGAGCATGTGTGAATGTGTGTTTGAGTGTGTATGAATGAGTGTGCTATGCGTGAATTTCAATACAAGTGTTTCGCTTCATATCATTGACTAAAATAGTACACATATTTAGTACTCATAGTGTAGCACACATACACCTATTGTATTTAGTTTAAAATCAATGTTTTTTTTTTTTTTTAAACGATTTTGCGCTACAATGAAAATATAAATTATGTTATTACCATTTGTTTACTTTAAACAAACTTAACTGAATTAAAATAATGTTTTGTTACATTACTAAATCTTCATTGTCTTTTTTTTTCACATCTTGTTCCGCTTGTCTTCTTCGTTTTATTGACTTTGTCTTACTTCTTGTTCAGCTTGTCTTCTTCGTTTTATTGTCTCTGTCTTACTTCTTGTTCAGCTTGTCTTCTTCGTTTTATTGTCTCTGTCTTACTTCTTGTTAAGCTTGTCTTCTTTGTTTTATTGTCTTTGTCTTACTTCTTGTTCAGCTTTTCTTCTTCGTTTTATTGTCTTTGTCTTACTTCTTGTTCAGCTTGTCTTCTTCGTTTTATTGTCTTTGTCTTACTTCTTGTTCAGCTTGTCTTCTTTGTTTTATTGTCTTTGTCTTACTTCTTGTTCAGCTTGTCTTCTTCGTTTTATTGTCTTTGTCTTACTTCTTGTTCAGCTTGTCTTCTTCGTTTTATTGTCTTTGTCTTACTTCTTGTTCAGCTTGTCTTCTTCGTTTTATTGTCTCTGTCTTACTTCTTGTTCAGCTTGTCTTCTTCGTTTTATTGTCTCTGTCTTACTTCTTGTTCAGCTTGTCTTCTTTGTTTTATTGTCTTTGTCTTACTTCTTGTTCAGCTTTTCTTCTTCGTTTTATTGTCTTTGTCTTACTTCTTGTTCAGCTTGTCTTCTTCGTTTTATTGTCTTTGTCTTACTTCTTGTTCAGCTTGTCTTCTTTGTTTTATTGTCTTTGTCTTACTTCTTGTTCAGCTTGTCTTCTTCGTTTTATTGTCTTTGTCTTACTTCTTGTTCAGCTTGTCTTCTTCGTTTTATTGTCTTTGTCTTACTTCTTGTTCAGCTTGTCTTCTTCGTTTTATTGTCTCTGTCTTACTTCTTGTTCAGCTTGTCTTCTTTGTTTTATTGTCTCTGTCTTACTTCTTGTTCAGCTTGTCTTCTTCGTTTTATTGTCTTTGTCTTACTTCTTGTTCAGCTTGTCTTCTTCGTTTTATTGTCTTTGTCTTACTTCTTGTTCAGCTTGTCTTCTTCGTTTTATTGTCTTTGTCTTACTTCTTGTTCAGCTTGTCTTCTTCGTTTTATTGTCTCTGTCTTACTTCTTGTTCAGCTTGTCTTCTTTGTTTTATTGTCTCTGTCTTACTTCTTGTTCAGCTTGTCTTCTTCGTTTTATTGTCTTTGTCTTACTTCTTGTTCAGCTTGTCTTCTTCGTTTTATTGTCTTTGTCTTACTTCTTGTTCAGCTTGTCTTCTTCCTTTAATCACTTGATTTCTACGCAAAGTGTGATTCTAAATTTAGGATATGGTGCGTACATTGTTGTTTTTTTTTAAACCTGATTGTGACTACGTGTGTGAATTCACGCACATGTGTGTGTGTGTGTGTGGGGATGTGTTTGTGTGATTTGTTCTGATTTTTTCGAGTGCATTCTTTTGTGTGTGCTCGCATCCTGAGTTACTCGGAGCTGCGTGGATTGCAGTTTTGAAAACCGTTATATTAACTTCACTTTGCTCATCTGTTTGTTGTTTCCTTCTGTCTTTGTTTGTGGCAACAGTTTTGGACAGCTATAGGATCGACTTCCCGTCAAGCTGTCGAGCTAGAACATTGACTCGCAGCCGATGACAAAACATTCTTTCAGATTTCCAGACCTATCATCAACCCAAAAACCAAAAAATAATGTGTTTCCTATTTTTCAAAGGGGACATTGAAGGAAAATATTGCCCCTGATTTCACGAAATGAAATTCCCGATCAAAATAAATAAATAAATAAATTTTTTAAAAAATTGAAATAATAATAAATTATGGCAATTGCCTTTTGTGTGTAATATTTTTTTTTTGTTAAATAGTTGATGAAATAAATCTGCTGTGTGAAAATGGGTGGGAAATTACAAAATTAATATAAAATAAAATACTAAAAACTGCATATAAAAGATTTATGCAAAAAACTTACTTTATAGGGGTAGTTTAATTTAGATCGAAATTCAACAAATTCGACTTATAAGAACGACATTTAATATGCTAATAGTGCTGTATGATTGATCATGTTTTGTCGTGATTTCCTCTGACCCGTTGTTAGCATTATGTTAACTATTTAGTCACAGCAGGTGTTCACTAAACTACGGCCATTTTATGCGGGCCGCCAACTCTACTTAAACTTGCGTGATAAACCGATGGAACACAAGACGCTGTGAACTTGTGCCACAATTTATATTGAAATATTATGTTTAGAAAACAATGCTAGGAGATGTTCACACGTGCGGAGACCTCCACGCTTCTATGCGTCTTAATTTACCCTCATCGATTTTAAATTATTTTATCGAGATTTTCTCATTTCTTACGGACCTGTTGACCTTCGAACTTCAAAAAATCGTACAATATCGTTTCCAAACAGTTCCATACTGTAACTTGTTAGTAAACAAATAAACATACATCGTGTACGATGAATACGATTACTACTTGTCCAGTGTCCAGTGGGATCAAGTTAAGCTGGCGTCAAAACAAAAATTAAAGACCAAAAGTAGATGGCCAACGTTTAAATTACAATCTGCGGTCACTTGGTTTTGCAGGCGTGTATCTGTTATTGACTGCGGTAAAAGATATTTGTGACATTTAACGTGGTTCTATGTGTTATATCTATATACGAACAATGGCCAGTCTATGTGTACTATATATACATAAACAATTGCTATTCTACGTGTGATATGAGTGCATGAATCATCGCCAGGTTTAGTGTGATAACAATGCATGAATCATCGCAATTCTACGAGTGATATCAATAGATGGACCATCGCAATTCTACGAGTGCTATCAATAGATGGACCATCGCAATTCTACGAGTGCTATCAATAGATGGACCATCGCAATTCTACGAGTGATATCAATAGATGGACCATCGCAATTCTACGAGTGATATCAATAGATGGACCATCGCAATTCTACGAGTGTTATCAATAGATGGACCATCGCAATTCTACGAGTGATATCAATAGATGGACCATCGCAATTCTACGAGTGATATCAATAGATGGACCATCGCAATTCTACGAGTGATATCAATAGATGGACCATCGCAATTCTACGAGTGATATCAATAGATGGACCATCGCAAGTCTACAGTGATATCAATACATGGACCATCACCAGTCTGCGTGTGATACAGTACATGACCCATTGTCAGTGTACGTGTGATACTTGCAATACTAAACTTGAAAACAACAGAAGGCCTTTGATTGATATCATTTTTTTTATTTACACCAATATTACAGAAGTAACAACTCGTATTGTCCTTCTACTCACATGCTCCGACAGAAACATCCCCACTGGAAGCGGTGATATATACAGCTCTTATCACCGTAGCAGTCACTGGCTTGTAAAAAAAAAATAAGCATCATCTCCATCCATGTCAAAGCGTCGTCCCTCCCAGTGGCGTAGCAAGGGTTGGTGCCACCAGGTTCAGTCCACAGCCCCAGCACCCCCACCTCTAGCAACGCCACTGTATCCGCCTTCAGATTTCATGACGCCGACGTGGCGGTCGTGTCGTCGGTCGTCGTCATATCCACGGTAAGCCCCGACGGCACCTCTTTGCTGAGAGTGTCGACGCTCAAACTCTCAAGACGATTGGATCCCGTGAACATCGACGCCAAAGAGTCCACGGCACGGCGCAGGAGCTCCTTGGACTCCGGCGGAGTCGGCAACGAGACCTCGTGTTGTGGTGGCGGTGTAGGCATCCAAACAGGCTCTTGTTGTTCGGGAGCTGTGATTCTTCCCGAAAATGCTGCAATATTCAATGGGAAATGATTGGATGCTGAGACATTTAAAGGGATGTATTTACATGCCTTCACACTCACAGGGAACAAGTCAATGGCGCAATATTCGAATAGAAGTTATATCATAACTAACCCTGAAAATAGTAATTATATTTGAAAATGTAGTTTTTTAATAAACGCAAACTCAACTAATCATATAAAAACTATGTGTACATATTTGAAAGAAACAACTCATTTCCTTTATTTAGACTTATATTATTTTCTTTTAGTCAAAGTGGGTTCTAGTGTTCTAGGGTAAAAGGTAGCCATGCCAGTTTTATTTTATTAAATAATTTAAATAATACAATTTGTTTTGCTTTTTTTAAATGACTCTCTTTATTGGTGTCTCGCCCTCAAAAAATTATCTTGTCAAATTCTTGGTGGGTTTTTGTTACAATTTTATAAACAATTCACTAAAAGCTGTCTACTCCATAATGTCCTTAAAAAATGTACACTGTGCAAATTTAATAGTTTAGTGATGTAGAACCAACTGATTTGGTTTTGTGTCATGGAAAGTCGGATGATGCTCAGCAGCTCTCAAAACAACAGATTAACGTTACTTCAATTATCAATTCTCTTCTTCCCCTATTTTTGGTTTTGATTTTATGCTAACACATTCTTCAATTGTTGAAATTACACATTTAACAATTGTTGAAATAACATATTCAACAATTGTTGAAATTACATAAACTTCAGTTCTTTTTACAAACGAATTATTCAATTGGTGAACTTAGTTTTTATTTAATTGTTTAATTATAATATTCATCAATTGGCGAATTATTTATTTCTATAATTGTGGAACTAGTGTATGTTCCATGTGGTGAACTAACATATCCATCAATTGTTAAACAAATAGAATAATCAATAGTTAAACAAACATAATCGCCTATATTTGAACTATCATAATTGTAAGGTAAAAATTGTATATTCCTCAATTGTTAAAATAACATTATATTCAATTTTATAAGAAGGCTACTATTATTTTTTCGAAGCAACTTATCTTTCAATTGTTAAACTAAAGTACTCTCCAACTGTGTATAAGAACAAATATTTGTTTCCGCAAGAGGCACCCTAGAATGTACACTTACATTGTCTTAGAATGTACACTTACATTGTCTTAGAATGTACACTTACATTGTCTTAGAATGTACACTTACATTGTCCTAGAATGTACACTTACATTGTCTTAGAATGTACACTTACATTGTCCTAGAATGTACACTTACATTGTCTTAGAATGTACACTTACATTGTCCTAGAATGTACACTTACATTGTCTTAGAATGTACACTTACATTGTCCTAGAATGTACACTTACATTGTCCTAGAATGTACACTTACATTGTCTTAGAATGTACACTTACATTGTCCTAGAATGTACACTTACATTGTCCTAGAATGTACACTTACATTGTCTAGCGTCCAAGTGGTTGTCTTCTTCCATTGGATATGAGCTGACCCTTACATAGCACAGGAGCCCCACTAAGCCAATCAGGCAGATGGCGGCCAAGATACCAGCCACTATCAGCTTCATCAATGTTGTGTCCGGTGGCACGTTCGGTGGGCCGTCCTGTGGCTCATCCAGCTCCTCCTTGGCGTCTGCCGACAAAACAGAATAATATTTGGTGCACCCAACGGCAGTGGGATTTTATGTTGGTCATTTTTGTACCTAACGGTAGTGGGATTTTAAGTTGGTCATTTTTGTACCTAACGTTAGTGGGATTTTATGTTGGTCATTTTGTACCTAACGTTAGTGGGATTTTATGTTGGTCATTTTGTACCTAACGGTAGTGGGATTTTATGTTGGTCAGTTTTGTACCTAACGGTAGTGGGATTTTATGTTGGTCAGTTTTGTACCTAACGGTAGTGGGATTTTATGTTGGTCATTTTGTTCCTAACGGTAGTGGGATTTTATGTTGGTCATTTTTGTACCTAAAGTTAGTGGGATTTTATGTTGGTCATTTTTGTACCTAACATTAGTGGGATTTTATGTTGGTCATTTTTGTACCTAACGGTAGTTGGAGGTTATGTTGGTCATTTTGTTCGTAATGGTAGTGGGATGTTATGTTGGTCATTTTTGTACCTAACGGTAGTGGGATTTTATGTTGGTCATTTTTGTACCTAACGGTAGTGGGATGTTAAGTTGGTCATTTTGTACCTAAAGGTAGTGGGATGTTATGTTGGTCATTTTTGTACCTAATGGCAGCTTCATTTAACTACATTATAACATTTTTAAGAACATAATTTTGCACAAGTACAAAACAGTAGAAACGTGTAAAGCATGCCTGGACAATACAGGGCCCACCAGCACACACTTTGCCGCCCGCGAAGACTTTGGTGATATTCATAATATCATGTTTTTTTTTTTAAATATTTAAAAATCTTTAGGAAGTTAGACTAAAAGCTTTTAGTGTACTTGGAACCACTTATATTTGTGAACAGACAATTTCAATAAGGGACTTTAATAAAAGCAACTAATTCTCATATCTGAGTGTTGATCATTTGGAAGACACATTTCTATCATCACCTTCCAACTTATCTCATGAATATGACACATTTTAACCAAAAAATGATGCAATGTGTCACCTTAATTAACTGAAAAACTACATTAAATTTGTTTCGCAAAAAGGGGAGAAAAGAAATAAAAAAAAAAAAAAAAAAAAAAGAAATACTTCTTGACAGACGCAATTATGAATAGGTGTTTTGCCTGGAGACGACAGATACCAAGAGAAAAAAAAAAAACACGTCCAACTGACAGTGGCTGAAAACTGGTTGTTGTAGATGAAAAACGTTAATATTTTCAAACGTTTGTCCTTGGAGCTTGTTGATGGTAATCGAGAAGGCGAGTCTGAGTGGTCATTGTGTACGTTTAAATTAAAAAGGAAGATTTGTGTCTAAAAATGAAGTTTTGTGTCGGAAGGAAAAAGGAAGATTCTGGGTAGGAAGAAAATTTCAGAATTTTTTTATAGCAATCAGTTTGCACTCATTAATATTTTTGTGACTTGGGGTATTAATGAGTCTTGTTCCATTGCAAAGAAGTTTTGAGTGCATTATATGTCGGAGGGGAAATAACTACTGCTCAAACCTTCAGGTAAAGGATTATGAGAGAGCACGTCATTTGATGTTAGGGTGTGTAAAATCTCTTGTGGGTTCTTGAGTTCATCATAAGGTTCATCACTAGCCACTGTATCTACGCTCTTGAAAGTCACGTTATCACCCTGCATACGATCAATAGCTTTGTTGTTGATATGTACAGAATCATCGTTTCTGAAGCTCAGTATTGCTCTTGACGCAAGTTCGTAGGAAGTCACGGTCGAGAAATTAATATCACGATCAAGCTGAACCACTGGGCCATGTTGTGATCGTTAACACCGAGGAGGTAGTTCTGAAGTGCGCTCTAGTTTTTACCTTCACCAACTTGAAGAAGCCATTGATGAAATTGAATTTCACTTTCGAGAGCTCCCATATTTATGTGATTTCTGGAACTTTTATTTCGTTCTACTGCGAGGGTTTGTTGATGAAATAGACGACGACGGTGAGGGCTCGAGAAAACGTGCCAAGACGTCTTGCAGTATTTGGCGGAAATCGCCACGGAGAAGAAAGGTTTTATTACCGAAAGGTGCAGTTTCCTCAGTTTGATCTCGCAACCGTCTGTCAACTGCTTTATAATGTGTCATTGGTGTTCCTTTCCAGATGATAATTTTCGATTCAGGTATAATATTCGCATCCTTGGACTTTGTCTTCATGTCGCAGATTGATATTGTTTTTTTTTTTTTTGGTTTGTTTTAAAGAGGTGTTTTGAACACGGAGTGCGCCGTACGGCCGCCAAGTAGGAACGTCATTGCGATTCCAGTTGAAGGAATCTTTTTTGCCACGTCTCCTCTACCCCTCATTGTATGGATGAGGGTTGTGTATTGAAAGGCTTTGTCTGCTCCAGCTCCACCGTAAATAAAAACAAATTTCTTGGAATTAACAAATGGATTGAGTATTACCTGCAGCAATGTTTGTACAACTGATCGCTGGTCTTCGTTGAGTTGTTGTGTGTAATCTACATTCATATTTGTTTGCGCACAAATATCAACACAGGTTTGAGAATGAGATGGTGTGAATTCTGTTACTGTAACAGTTGTTGAAGATTCAAACCGTAGCACTTAAGTATTTCATTGATTTCTGACATGAGCGGGGCTGGGTCATTGGAATATTTAGTAAAGAGGTCTTCACACAATGCCAGGTGTATGTGTTTGTCATAGCTTATGTCCGGGACGTTGACCGATTTGCCAAGGGCATTAATGATAGCGGAAAGAGTCTCATTTGAATGGGCATCTTAGGTTGTTCAGCTTCATAAAGAGCGTCGTGCAATATTGTGTCATCGTTAAGGAGAACTAACTCTTGACATGCTGCTTTAAATGAGCCGCAAATGTTTCCATTTATGATTCTAAACTCCTGGAATGTAGTAGCTCCTGGAAACCGTGTTAAGAGGGTGCGAAAGTAAGAGTGCCCATAGACTTAAATAGACATGATTGGTATTCTACCTATAGCTCTACTTTTTATTAGTCGCCGCTTCCACACGCTAGTCTTTGAATCGAAAGTATAATATGGTAGTATGGCTGTCACTGTTGCTCCTGCTAAAACATAACATTAACAACGCAATTTCTCATACGCAAATACGTCAAAAGATACAAATAATGCAAAAAAAAGCTGCGAGAATACTCTCCGCGTCAAATACGCACAATGGAAAGCAGCCAAGCTTCTTAAGAAGCAGCTGGACATAGAAGCATTTACACCGCAAACATAATATATATAAGAGATTATTATTATATTTTTTTAATAGCTTTCCCCCAGTCCTATTTCCTTTCGGCCCGCACAAGTTTTTCATAAAGTATTACAGCCCGCCTTACATTATGAGTTGTGCAGGCCTGGCGTAAAGCATATACGATTAGGGTTTGCGAAACAATTAAGAAATTACTCAACTTGAGATTCCAATATATTAATTTTACTGAAATGATCAAACCAGATATGTTGCACCTTTAGAAAGAAAAAAAAATAGAAGGGAAAAAAGGAAGACATAACATAATTAATTGCTAAACGCTTTACTCGGTGAACACAACCACGATAAAAGACGCGGAAGTTATGCAAAACAAAAGATAAGCAATATAAGTTATAGTTTGTTGTAAACGTATCAGATCTGTCCCGCGATCACACGCGTTATGCTGAAACGGCCTTCACCTTGTCGAGGTACATACATTGACCAATTGGTTAAGTCTGTCCGATGTCCGCGTATAAAAAGATAACGTGATTACTTGGACAAGGCGGCAGCCCAGAACCCTTTTTGCAAATAGCACATCTCCCGTTGTAGTGACACACCTGCTCAGCGCAGTCCTTACTACATTCTTTCACGCAGCCCAGGCCGTAAAAGGGTGGAGTGCAATCTGTGCAAATTAAAAACAACACAAAAAACCACACAAAAAAACGCTCAGTGTCATTAAAAAAACCATTCCTGTAATTTCTGACCATAATTTAATTTAGAAATATTTTGCTCTAAAGATCTCTAAAGATGATCAGTGTTATTACTGCTGTACAGAATTTTGTTTTTAATAGATAGATTTTACGTACCGTATTTTATCGACCATAAGACGCACTTTCTCCTTCCAAAAATTAATTCCAACATTTAGGAGCGTCTCATACTCAAAAATTTAACAATTGTAAAAATGATATTTAGTTTTTTAAATTTGCTTAAAAATTAAAGCGGGACTTATTAGTCCTGGACGTTTTATAATCCGAAAAATACGGTTTGTTTTTCATAATCAATATTTTATATATATATAATATAATACATAAAGCAATATAACTATACGAAAAGCCAAATTATTGCTTTATGTTTAAGAATTATTTTTTTTTTTAAATCAGTAATGTACCAACCATGGACGAACAAATAGACAGTTTACATTATACCAATGCTTTAGATTGTTAGAAAAAATGCATGTATTTGACGGCTTAGGCTAGGATACATTCGTAACCAGCAAGGATCATACAGAACTGATGGGACTGGATCAAGAACAGAACGATGAATAAAAGTATTAATGTCAAATTATTTGAATTTTTCTTTTTTTCATTTTTAAATCCCTGGTGAGACTGGAGAATTTTAAAGATCCAATAATGATATAGGATACGTCCCAGATATAGGATGAAAGTGCACACAATTTGGGTGATTTATTTATTTGTTCCGCAATACGTTTCTACAAGGTTTGATGGATCCCTTTTCCCGTTAGGAATACGTTCCCAGTGGGATCCCAGATGTATCACGTTACCAGTGCGATCCCAGATGGATCACGTTCCCAGTGGAATCCCAGATGGATCAAGTTCCCGGGTGGGATCACAGATGGATCACGTTCCCAGTTGGATCCCAGCTGGATCACGTTCCCGGTGAGATCCCAGATGGATCACGTTCCCGGTGGGATCCCAGATGGATCACGTTACCGGTGGGATCTCAGCTGGATCACGGTCCGGTAGGATCCCAGGTGGATCACGTTCCCGGGTGGAATCCCAGACGCATCACGTTCCCAGTGGCATCTCAGATGGAGCACTTTCAAGTATGATCCCAGATGGATCACGTTACCGGTGGGATCCTGTGCCCCTGTGTGTTAAGATGGATATGTCTACCATATTTTGTTCCTCGGTGGCATAAGATTCCTGATGGGATCCCAGCCCCGTTTCCCACTTTACCCATTTCTTGATCTCGTTTTCAGGTGGGATCATGTTTTCTCATTTGGACCACGTTAACGTCGGGATCCTGTGCACCATGTGGTTTAAGAAGGGTATGTTTACCAATTTGTGCCAAAATGCACCAAGACACGTAGACGTGTATACTGTAAGTTAAGCCTTTCAAGATCTTTGACCTATATAGCTTAGGCCATAATAAGGTATTGCAACTTTCTAGAAACTTAACAACATTATGTTTAAATTCGTATTCTTATTGACAAAGCTATGGTCCTTAATTTTGATGTGAGCTAAACGTATGTAGGTTGTTTTTTTCAGAATAACACACCGGAGACATATGCTATTTTAGCTAGCATCTAACAGCAAATTTGTACTTACTTTCTTAAATTGTTAGCTTTTAAATAACGATTTTGAATTATATATGTTTTATCAATCGCATACTGTTACAAACACACACAAAATATCGTGATCCCAAAAACCTGTTGTAAATCACGGGACATTGATTCATTGCACAAATGAGGCCATTCCCCCCCCCCCAACATTTCTTGCCCAGAGGCCACCTAGAAAAGTGTGATGTCCCCCAACTTAATAACATTACCACCCCCCCCCCCGCAAGCGATAACCCAACCGTCAAGTTTAAAAAAAAAAATCTATGCACATTTTCATCAGAGATTCAATGTCCCCTCTCTCATAACTTGGTAATCGCCCCTATGTTGGAAACACTTTAGAAGACACTTCTCTATGGTAAAGAGAACTGGTTTCTTCCGCATAGACGTTTGTTGCTAGAAAGTTAATGTGTTGAGCTTAATTATATTAATTAATTTCAGTGTTGAGCGTAGGCCACACCCTAAATTTATGGGCAGTAATTCTCGATTTGACCCACCTCCGTACACCTCTATTTCACATACTTCTAGATATTTCGTCTTCAGACTAAGTAAGTTCGACAGCGAGACGATCACTTCGGACACCAGTTCTGCGGACGGTAGGTACAGGTCAATCTTGTGGGAGATGTGGACTTGCTGGTCTTGATATGAAAACATGTCTTCCTTGCTCCTAAGATCTATCTGGAAACCTTCCATGTATTGAAAGCCACCGATTGCAGCTGCAAAGTTTGGGATTGGAAACAAATTAATCGTCAATCGTCTATTTACGTTTTTTTTTTCTTTTTTCTTTTTTTCCAAGTGATAAATTTCAATTATGAAATAATACATTCATTTAATAGTTGATTTAGCTTTCACAAGCTTGATATTTCAATATTTATAATAATATAAAAAAAGTCGTGATAATGCAATATCAAACTTTGATTTTTAATTTTTTCTTTTTAATTTTGAAGATTCATTTAAAAGATAGTTTGACATCTATGCCTTTGAAAAAGTAAATCAAACAAATCAGAACACATCCCTGACAAGCTTCAACATTTCGAAAGTCCTTTTTGGGGGAGGGGGGTGTATATTTAAAAAAAATTTTTTTTTATTAAATTACACGTTTTTTCCCTTTTTATGTCCTATTATTATTTTTAGGTAAACTTATATACTTAAGACTAATAAACCTTCTATTAATTCGAGTATTACAATTTCCCCCCCAACCCCCCCCCACCAAAAAAACCCCCAAAAAATTTTTTATTAAATTACACGTTTTTTCCCTTTTTATGTCCTATTATTATTTTTAGGTAAACTTATATACTTAAGACTAATAAACCTTCTATTAATTCGAGTATTACAATTTCCCCCCCACCCCCCCCCCACCAAAAAAACCCGCAAAAAAACCACCCAACCCACCACTGTCTTGTGTCAAGACAGGTGTGTGACGTCACTGTGTTTGACCGATGTGTTTTTGGGCAGGCGTGAAATGCAATACGAAATATACGTATCGTTGTGCTGTACCAGGGATTAGAAACGTGCGGGTCGAGAGCAGCGCACGACTCCTTCAAGGGGATGAGGAAAAAGATGGGCTCTCTTTCTTTTGTTTAGAACCACCCTATAACAAGGTGCGGCTAACAATACATTTTCTTACTTTTGACGATTTGTTCAATCAGTTGTTGTTGTTTTTTTGGTGTTTTTTTTGGTTTCGTAGACTTGATTTAATCGTGAGAGTATTTGATGTGTGGGGATGAATTGTCTAGCCGTACTAATGCGGTTTGTATTGCTGACGGGTTTGGGTATGATTGGCAACGTTGTTCGTTGCCTTTGGTTTTAGGTAGCTGGTGAGTTACGGGGGGAGATAGCGGAACGAAGGAGGCAAGTAGAGACCTACCGAATTTTGACTTCGGGTTCGACGCCAAAGTGGCCATCCGATCACTTTCGGCCTAGTTTCGGCTTCGGCCACAACTGAAAAACTAACTTTCGGCTTAATTTCGGTTTAGGCCGAATGAGAAAATTTAATTTTCAGTTTCATTTCGGTTTAGGTCGAAATTGACTGAGACTTTCGTCCATCCAGCCGAAAATGACTGAGGCTTTCGCTTGATTACCAGAAGTCAGACTGTCTGTCTATAGGCCGACAAACTTATATTCATTAGTGCTCGACGTCTTGCTGTCATTGAATGTTATATGACTAATACTCAGCGAAAACTGCCCACAGATGCATGACGATCTTCTGGTCCTATATTTCCAAAAGATTACATTTCAATTACGCCTTGACAAATGTAAACAGTTTTGTGGAAGAAAAACTTAGTGAATGGTAATATTTATATAATTATTATGTTATTTATTTTCAAAAATAAAATTTGGAACCACAGGTTTATTTAATTCTTTCATTTGTGATATTTGTTTTGATTAATCATTATCATTCTCATCAATTTTTTCGTAAGCAAAGGAGAATAAGATTACATAATCATGGGAATTGTAAAATTTCCATTCTTCTTCTTTTTTTTTTATTTTAAAAAGCATACTTAGGCCTTTTTCAAACCATCCATTTCTTGAAATTCCTCATCATCATGCCTAATAACTTTGTTATTGACAAAAATAACATGCGTGTTCATGAACCACGGGTTCTTATTATATTTTTTTAGTAAGGCAACAGCAGACCTGTTTACGTTAATGATATTGGCGAATAATTTTAGTGTCTTTTGCGACTTTCCGTCAAGACCCATCAGAACAACAATTTTAAGTAACCCAGTTTAAAAATATAATTTTCTCCACCAATGGGCGTGAGGGAGGTTTGTCTCGGAACGAAATAGTTACATCACCAGCACGGAAAGACTAGTGTGTTGTTACTAGGCGAAATATTAATACACTGATATCTTGCAAGCTATTTATGAAAACAGACAGCATTATATTAGGACGAATACAACGAAACATTGTGGTGATATTTTTATAGCCTAAATGACATTTATTTAGGTGAATATTGGCTCTAATAGAGCCACAGTAGTTATTGCATGTGTATGTTCTAGGTTGTAATATTACAATAAAGCAAAGGGAACTCTAGGGTCTATTTTGCATTAATTTTTTGCCCGTTCCCTTTTTCCAAATTTTCTCCTACCATTCTAATTTAAAAACATTTTACACCAATTTAAATAACTTTTAAATTAAAATAGTAAAAGCCAAAGTATTCATTAGATAAAGGGGCTCCAACTCAAATCCTCGGGGGCTGCATTAGGTAGAGTTCACAAAAAATCGAGTACAAATTTATTAAAGTACAACTGTTACAATCTGCCAAACCATTATAAAAAAACAAATAAAACATAAGATCAAGGCTTCACTTTTTTCCACCTCCTCACTGTTGTCAGAGATCTGGCATGGCTTCTTTTTACACAGCTGATCAACCTTGGCTTGATTGAGGAAGGAACTGTGACACTCAGTATAGCTTGGAGATTGCCCTGAATTTCGACTTTTTAAAGTTCATAGTCGAATAGAGCTTGTCACACAGCTAGGTGCTCCCAAAAAGTCATATGATCCACTTGAACAACACAGAAATGTCATGGAAGTTGGAGGGCAATGCAATACAATTTCTATGCCTGTCAGTTTTTGAACTCCCCCGCCTGCAAGGGGAATCTTGCACATGAAAGGAGAAGGGGGCCAGCAAAATCTGAAAAGTCGCTGTATGTGTTTTGAAGATTAAAATAATGTGATAAAATTATTTCTGTTTCTTTGAAATTACCTCAGTGTACTTACTACCAAGTTACTAATGAATGGTGTGCCCGAGTTCATGAAAAATTTGCAATTTAAGAAAGGAATAAGCTTCTCTCAAAAACATAGCACAAGTTTTGTGCTGAATGCTGTGACATTGTCATAGGCAACACCACTGAAAGCTACCCGTGGTCTTGTAACTTCTTGTTGAGTACATTCAGCTGTTGTGTAATGTCAAAATGAAAAACCAAGTGCATGAGCCATTTGGGATCAATTAGTACACGAAAACTCACACTATCCTTCTCCGTTAAAGCTTAAAAGGCTTAAACGTGTCCATATTTATAAATTATTGATGCGAAAGAAGAAGCTATGGTAGGTAGAGTGAATATTTAGTTTTTATCGTAGTAAAGGCCTTTATGATTAACAATTTTTGAAAGACAGTCCTACTATATGGAGCGGAAACTTGGACAACAACGGCGATCATTACGCAGATAGTACAGACCTTCAAAAACTCATGCTTTAGAAAGATTCTGATCATCTTACGTCCGAATATCATCACCACAAAGATGCACTAGAATGGACTCCCCAGGTGCCCATCAATGAAGACATCTTTAAGAAAAGATAGAGATGGATAAGTCATACTCTCCAAAAACACCAAGATAGCACCACCTGAAAATTCCTAACTTGGAATCTACAGGGGAAAAAGAAAGAGAGGAAGGCCAAAGAATACATGGAGACTCGAGCTAGATACAGACACGCAAAATATGGGAAAAAACCTCGAAAAAACTGGAAAAGAAAGGACAGGACCGTGATGAATGGAGAATTCTTGTGGACGGCCTATGCTCCAGACTGGGTAAAAAAGCATAAGAAAAAAAAAGATTTTAAAGTGACCAAGATGACAGGCTCGAAATTTCCCCAACTCATAAACACTAGAGGCAATTAAATAGAACATATTTGATATTTATCAGATTGCTACCATTTACACAATTATGTTTATGAACTTCCCACCAACTTACTTTTCAAAACTGTTCATAAGCCGCACTCTTTACCATGTTTTTTTTTCATAAAAGGCTATCAAATAAAAACTTTAAATCTGATTTTAAAACTGTTCTTACCATTATAATCATCATACAATTTATGTAGAAACATAAAAAAACAGAATTAGTCAAGGCGGTGAAATTGGACTGAAAGCGTAGCGTGTTGCAAAGGGTCACGTTGTAGATATGAGAATGGGAAACGCTCAGGCCGCATTAACAATAAATTTTACTGTCATGTATGGGGCCGCAAAATATTGACTTGCATGTTTGAGACTCATATATTAGATGTTATTCATTAATATTTACGAGTATCTTATTGTTATAAAAATAATGCAATAATTTATCATTTCCCCCATCATTTATTATGTATTCAAAATATATGCGTAAACGAAGTTCAAAATGTCTCAATATTTCAGTTTCGGTGTTGTTCTCGGCCAAAAGTCGCTTTAAACTTTTGGTTTCGGCTTTCGGTTTCCTCTGAAAGTCATTTTGAAACTTCGGACTAGTTTCGGTTTTGGCTATTATTGATAATATGATAATCATAATAAACACTGATATTTAATATGAGCATTGAATAATCAAGAGACTTTGTCATCAGACTATTGATACAATTTCCTCATTCGTATATTCAACATTACACTTAATTACTATAATTAATAATTTAAAAATGAGATAATAACTTAAAAGTCGATTATCATAGAATGCTACAGGTGTTCCATGTACATTTTTTCTAAATATTTTGTTGATTTTTTTTTATGCGGAAAAGGGGGGTGGGGGGGGGGGAGACAGACCAAGTTTGTTGTGATTTCACACACGTCAGTGTTATGTCAGGATTGCGTAGTAATTTGATCATAACGTTCAAATGACTCTTAAATCAAGAGAAAAGAGGAGGAAATATTTTTAATGCGGAAAAGGGGGGTGGGGGGGGGGGAGACAGACCAAGTTTGTTGTGATTTCACACACGTCAGTGTTATGTCAGGATTGCGTAGTAATTTGATCATAACGTTCAAATGACTCTTAAATCACGAGAAAAGAGGAGGAACTATTTTTTAGAGTGGAGGTGGAGGCTAAAGAAGAGTGCATGATTTCATCTGTCATGGAGCAGACATCTTTTATTTCTCTCGTAAGGATTATTTAAGTATTGAAGTATTGTGATTCCATTGTGAAGTGGAATATTGTTTCAGGGTGTGATTAGGATGGAATAATCACACACTGAAACAATATTCCACCTCACAATGGATGGAATAGAATTATTGCAAGAGATCCTCCAGGCAAGTTTTATTATGACTGTGCTTAATTTAAATAACAAAGTACTGCATAATTTCATTGGACGTTGACACTTCAGTGTGTGAGAGGACTGCTAAGTATGAGTTTGAGGACTGAGAGAATTAATTATGCAAGTAATAGCGGCACACATGACAATGAACAAAGTAATAGCGGCACACATGACAGTGAACAAAGTAATAGCGGCACACATGACAGTGAACAAAATAATAGTTAACCATGCTTTGTCAGCAATAGAATAGCATGTTGTTTTTTTGAAAATTACATTTTGGCTGCTGTAAAATGAATGGGTTTGAGACTCACGGGTATAATTGTGTAAATTTACTTACGTATTGTTAACGTCATTTGATTTCTTTAATTGGTGAAATTAGAATATAGCATCTATTTTACCCAACTGCAACATCATTGGATTTAAAGAAATTGTCATCCACATAAAATTGTACACACCTTATTTCCTGACACATCATATAATATATGTACCTAAGATGGTGAACTATTTTTCAAATTCACTGTGTGGCGTAACGTATGCTGCCTTG
The DNA here is from genome assembly GCA_964033795.1 of Lymnaea stagnalis. Taxonomy (NCBI): domain Eukaryota; kingdom Metazoa; phylum Mollusca; class Gastropoda; family Lymnaeidae; genus Lymnaea; species Lymnaea stagnalis. The sequence goes on from CAXITT010000119.1 coordinate 710,616, forward strand.
GCAAGTGAAACTATTGTATTACTCCACCCCCCCCCCCAACCACCAAGCATAGTTTTAAATAAATTAATAAACACATCAACGGTATTTTAACACCCTCACATTCGCAAAAAAATGTTTTTTTGCATTTCCCATACTTTGTCCTTACCTGACACATCATATAATATATGTACCTAAGATGGTGAACTATTTTTCAAATTCACTGTGTGGCGTAACGTATGCTGCCTTGGCAAGTGAAACTATTGTATTACTCCACCCCCCCCCCAACCACCAAGCATAGTTTTAAATAAATTAATAAACACATCAACGGTATTTTAACACCCTCACATTCGCAAAAAAATGTTTTTTTGCATTTCCCATACTTTGTCCTTATTTGGTTCAGTGATAAGTGCATTAGTGAATACTATTAGGATATGTAGTTTAACTGCACTGATTGCATAAAACGGCATTTGCGTATTAAAAGTATATTTAAAGAGTACGTTTCTCACCACTATTTAATTTCCATTAAAGTATTTTTTTTTAGAATAAAAATAACATCTTATTTAATGTTACGAAGCTAAAGTTGTATTTAATTTTAGAAAATTTTAGCAATTTCAAAAGCAATCTATTATATGCATAAATTTGACTTTTATGAAGGGGAAAATACATTATCAGTTTTTTCCCGCACGGTTATAGAAAAAAAAAAAAAATTAGAGCTATGGCTAAAATAGGCAATCACGCTATGACGTCATTTGCGTAAATATTTAGATCAAATTAATTTTATTTTTATTTTACAATATTAACAACGCACAAAAATATGCTCTAAAAATAACAGATGTTTGGGTTTTCCCAATAAATGTGATTAAGATGCAATTCTTAGATAAACATATTTTGATAAATAATTTTTTCATAAATTTTAATTTCGGATAAAATGCTTAAAATAATTCCTTAATTGTTACTTTACATTTATTTGTAATTTATAATAATAATACTTACATTTTTGCTAAAATAAAAGTGGAAATATATATATTTTTTTTTTGCGCATGTAGATTTATTCGATTTCCATAAAATAATTTAAAAAATAGCTATGCTTGTTTTTAGGAATCCGACGTACTTAAATCATATCGCCCTTTTGGCGTTATGTCACTTTAGCTTATTTTTATATATACTAGAATATATGATCCGATGTTATCGAGATAATAATGGTAGGTCTTTTGCAATTATTTCTGGGTGCTATTGCAAAGACTCGTCCCAATTCCTAACTTTTAAAATGTAATGACATAAACGTTTCTAACATCATCAACTTTTGAGAAGTGTTTATCTGCCATATATGATACGAGTACCCTACACCCTGTCACGCTCCTAAACTACTTTCCCCCTCTGAAAATGACAATAAATTACACAGACTAAATTATCACTAATAATAACACTTTTGTCACTGAAGAAGTTAATTGACGGACAATTACTACGCTAGAGAAATAGTTTCGATTTACTCTTTCTGTGCCCTTGAATTACAACTTGGTTCTCCTAAAATTTTTTAAAAAAAACTTATCTTAAATTTACAACAAAAACTCTATATGTGATATAAAAATATGTTGTCTTAGAGGAATTCGCTTTATATTGATATCTTAATAAAAAGTTTAAACATATTTTTGTCTTTTTTTTTAAATTATACATTTTCAGGAAATTCTGAGAAGAATCTCGCAACTGTTTTTCACGCTCATTATCAGATTTGACTGTCTTTAATAAAAATTAAATTGTTAATGTCATAAAAATACACACCTATTTACTTTTTGCAAAGTAACAACCAAAAAATATTTTTATTTTTATTTTCAAAAATTATCAACCCAACTTATCAACATTTAATTTTCAAGTGTGTAAAATGATTCGGTTTTGATATTCATGGATATACGTATATAAAATTGTTTATACAAATTATATCTCTAGATTGTAATAACTCTTTTTACACACATGAAACACAATAGGATTTAAAGATACTGTCATTTTCCTATCTCCGATATGGATGTACCCAAGAAGGTTAATTATTAATCAAAGGAATTCCTTTATTTTGGGACGTATCTTCTGCTGCTTTGAGCAAAATGAACATGCACATATTTGTAAAAAAGTAAATTTAGCATTTCGTTTTTTCACAAATCGTATACCATAGGAGTTAACTCTGTTGTCATCCACGTAAAAATTTACACATCTTATTTCCTACCTCCGACATGTAATTACACAGGAAAATTAATTATTGATCAAAATAATTTCTTTATTTTGAGACCTATCTTGTTCTGCCTTGGACAAAATGAACATACCCATATTTGTAAAAAAAGAATGTAGCTTCTCTATTTTCATAAATGTAACACATAGAATTTAAATATATTGCCATCCACGTAAAAATGTACACGTCCTATTTCCTACCTACGATATAAATGTACCCAAGAAAGTTAATTATTTATCAAATGAATTCTTTTATTTTGAGACGTATCTGGTGCTGCCTGGGGATAAGTGACCAAGACCTACCCCACCCAGATTTTAAAAAATTCAGAAAATCTTCCACCGGATTTTAGTCTATTCCATAACCAAACTAACATATTTTGCACTTCATATGGTTCGTTCTCATATGTGTTACGCTTAAGTGGATTAGTGAATGCCATTTAGCTATGGAGTTGCGCTGCACTGATTGACTTAAACCGCATTTTCTTATTAGAATTATATTTAAAGGTTAGTTTTTTTACCTTATAAATTTAATATAAGTATATTTTTGGAATAAAAAAGGCAAAACTTTTTAAATGTAAAAATATACAAGGCAAAAATGTGTGTGTGTGTGTGTGTTTTATTAACAGTTTAAAAGCAATCAATTGTATTTATTAATTTTACTATTTAGAAGGGAAAATATATTATCTGTTTTGTCAAGTGTGGTTATTAAATGAAAAAAAAACCATCTAAGACTTTAGGCGAAATAGCCCATTCGCGCTATGACATCATTTGCATGATTAATAAGAACAACTAAATTTTAATTTTATTTCTAAATATTAACCCCGCACTACAAGACGCACTACAAACGACTGATGTCTGGGTTTCCCTGATAAATGTGATTACGGTGTAATTATTTGATCATACTTTGTTATGTTTTTATTTTTTCATAACTTTTAAACACATATGAAATGCTTAAAATAATTCCTTAGTTGATACATTAAATGCATTTGTAATTTATAATAATATAACTCTAACTTTTAATAAAATAAAAGAGGATTTAAAATATTTTTTGCTCATTTAAATAATAGAAAATAACTATGATTGTTTCTAGGAATCCGAACGTACATAAATGTTGTTTGCTCTTTGGCTTTATGTCACTGTAGCTCATTCTTATTTACTAGAATAAATGGCCCGATGTTATCAGCATAATAATGGTAAATCCTTTGCGATAATTTCTTACTGCTATTGCAAAAACTCATAACAATTCATAAATTAAAAAAATTAATGATATTAATTTTTCTAACATCATTGAGTTTGAGAAGTATTTATCTGCTATATATTATAGGCCTACCCTACTCCCTTTCACGCTCCTAAACTACCTTTCCCCCTTCTAAACATGACTTTAAATTACACAGTCTAAATTATCACTAATTATATCACTTTTGTCACAAAAGAAATTAATTGAGGGTCAAGTACCACGTTAGAGAAATACTTTAGATTTACCCCTTTTCGTGGCCTTGAATTACAACTTTTTACCTCTAAAAATTGTTTTAAAAACTTAACTTAAATTTACACCAAAAACTCTTTATATGATATAAACATATTTTATATTATAGGAATCCGATATATATTGATATCTTCATCAAAAGTTTAAACTAATTTTTGTGTTTTAAAAAAAAAAATTATATAATATCAGAAAATTGTAAAACAAAGAATTCTTTTATTGAAAGAAGAATTGTGCAGTCGTTTTTCACATCAGAATACTCACATCTAGAACAGATTTGATTGTTGTTGTTGTTTTTTTTTAATTTAAAAGGTTAATCTCATAAAATACACATCTATTTAATTTTTGCAAAGTAAAAGATAAATTTATTTTTAATTTTTGAAAGTAAATATTAACGCATCTCTATTTTTCAAAATTAATTTTTCAAGTGTGTAAAATGATTGCGTTTTGATATTCATGGGTATACTTATATAGATTTACCCAAGATTTGTTAACGCCATTGATTTTCTTAATTGGTAATCATAAGTGTATTTGTAAAAAGAGAATGTAACATTTCTTTTTTCACATATTTAATACCATAGGAGTTAACTATGTTGTCATCCAAATAAAAATGTACACATCTTATTTCCTACCTCCGACATGTATTTACCCAAGAAACTTAATTATATATCAAAATCATTCCTTTATGTTGAGACGTATCTTGTGCTGCCTTGGACAAAATTAACATAACCATATTTGTAAAAAGAGAATGTAACATCACTTTTTCACAAATGTAACAGGAAAGGAGTTAACTATATTTTAATCCACGTAAAAATGTGCACTTGTTATTTCCTTCCTCCGACATGTATTTACCCAAGAAAATTAATTATTTATCAAAATCGTTCCTTTATTTTGAGACGTATATTAGTAAAGTAAAAAAGTTATTATTTTTAAATGTGTGCTTTTGTTTAAAATTCACTTGAAATAGTTGAGATATAGTTCATTTCTTATACACATCAACGTAGGGACATTGTAAAAAGGGGGATGGGAGAGTCAGGGCCGACAATTTTGTATTTAAACTTAGAAGTTACATTTTTGGCAAACTGAATAGTTTTTCGTGGAGATATATCGCTAAAAAGCTTAAACCAGGCCCCGGTTAGCACTCAGTGTCATTCATAGGCATAGGCAAAGATGGTGACCGTCTAGGACTTCACTGCATAGGGGGCCACTCCTGGCGCTCTTTTTTTAGCCTATAACTTGCAAGTTCATATATTTTAGGATAGTGGTGACACGCGAGCGAGATGGATAATCAATGCCAGCCCCATGGGCCCCACCCACAACGGTGGCACATCCTTTCTGCCTTTGTCACTGTTTTCTCTTTGCTCCTTAGCCCCCCTTCCGACGCTCCCTTCCCATGCACCATGCCTAAGGCCTCCGAAATCCCAAGAACGGCTCTGCGGCATTAACCCACGCTTCGCTACTACGCAAATGAGCTGTAAGAAAAGAAAAAAATTGTTGATTGTAAGTTTAAAAGGATATCAGGCGCTGATGGTGTGACGCGCGTGTGTGCACGGCTCAAGTGAACGCTCACCTTTTGTCCTGTACATGAAGACGTCGTACACCAGGTACGTTTTGGACAGTGTGATCTTTAGCGATTGGTTTTGGCTCCCCTTGTCACCCCGAGGGCACACGGACCCCGGATCGTACCTACCGTCCACCATAAGCGGCGCGAGGTGCGAGTTGTTGCCCACCAGTTCCGCCTGCTGTTTCAAGGCAACGTTGTTGCCTGCGGACAGAAGGTGCCCGGGGAAAATGGTAAGGGCTCATGATAAGACCAGGCGTTTGCTGAGACAATTTTACCTACATATCAAATAGGAATTATTTCCTTTTTTTCTTCTTTCAACTATTGTAACATATCTTAAGGTAAAGTAACTTATTTTAATACATATATATATTTCTTTCATTCTTATTTTAAGGAAAAAGCTTAGAATTTAACAACGGATCTCGTCTACATAAATTTAAAAAAAACATTGGCCTCTATATACTATTTTAATTTCTCCAATGTATTTTATGGAGCAGCTCCAATTTAAGATGCATATTTCGAAATCATTGCTAACAATATTACAATTTAATCATAAAGGATAAGAAATATATTTATAAATGTTTCTAGCAATATTAAAATGTAAAATGAAAGTTTATTTGAGGTGGATGGGATGGTTGCTTTTTGGTTGTTGTTGTTTTTTTGAGTGGGTGGAAAGATTCTGAATAAACTAAATAAATTAAATAACTCTAAATATGTACACCCGCGACCCAGTCTTTGTTTTTTTTTTAAACCCAGAAGCTTTTTTAATAGAATAAAAGCAATGTAATTTCCTTTTCTTTTTTTTTACCTGCATATAGGTAGACCGAACAAATCGACTTTTCACCTTTCCACTCGAGATCAATATCATCAAAATCTGTGGAATCCTGCAGGTAGCACCGGATATCAACCGTCTTATCGTCGATGGATATCCAACTTGTGTCTTGACACCTGACACGCCCAGACGGCAGAGGAAATGTCACGTATATTCGTTCCTTCATATCTGGCGACGAAACATTAAACAGCTGGAGTAAAAAAAAATTGTTATTACAAGAAGCAACCCATTCAGCTGTTTGACACTTCATCAAACAAGACATACTATCTCTGCTGTTTGACATGATGGCCAAGCATCAAGCACTATCTCTCCTGTTTCACATGATGGCCAAACAAGACGCATTATCTCTGCTGTTTGACATGATGGCCAAGCATCAAGCACTATCTCTGCTGTTTGACATGATGGCCAAGCAAGACGCACTATATCTGCTGTTTGACATGATGGCCAAGCAAGAAGTACTATCTCTTCGGTTTTACATAATAGTCAAGCTAGAAGCACTATCACTGCTGTTTGACATGATGGCCAAGTAAGACGCACTATATCTGCTGTTTGACATGATGGCCAAGCAAGAAGTACTATCTCTTCGGTTTTACATAACAGTCAAGCTAGAAGCACTATCACTGCTGTTTGACATGATTGCCAAGCAAGACGCACTATCTCTGCTGTTTGACATGATGGCCAAGCAAGACGAAATATCTCTCCTGTTTCACATGATGGCCAAGCCAGAAACACTACCTCTGCTGTTTGACATGATGGCAAAGCATCGTGCACTATCTCTTCTGTTTGACATGATGGCAAAGCAAGAAGCACTATCTCTGCTGTTTGACATGATGGCCAAGCAAGACGAAATATCTCTCCTGTTTCACATGATGGCCAAGCAAGAAACACTACCTCTGCTGTTTGACATGATGGCAAAGCATCGTGCACTATCTCTTCTGTTTGACATGATGGCCAAGCAAGACGCACTATCTCGGCTGTTTGACATGATGGCCAAGCAAGACGAAATATCTCTCCTGTTTCACATGATGGCCAAGCAAGAAACACTACCTCTGCTGTTTGACATGATGGCAAAGCATCGTGCACTATCTCTTCTGTTTGACATGATGGTCAAGCAAGACGCACTATCTCTGCTGTTTGACATGATTGCTAAGCAAGAAGCAAAATCGTTGCTGTTTAACATGATTGTCAAGTAAAACACACTATTTGTGCTGTTTGACATGATGGCCAAGCAAGAAGCACTATCTCTTCGGTTTTACATAATGGAAAAGCTATAGGCACTATCACTGCTGTTTGACATGATTTCCAAGCATCAAGCACTACCTCTCCTGTTTGACATGATGGCCAAGCAAGACGCTCTATCTCTGCTGTTTGACATGATGGTCAAGCAAGACCGCTGTTAGACATCATGGTCAAGAGCAGCACTGCAAGAAGCACTACATCTGCTGTTTGACATCTGGGTCAAGTAAAAAAAAGGGGGGGGGGTGGAACCATAAAAGTGTCCACTTGTTACGTTTTTTATTACTGGGTGTACAACGCTTTCCTAACCAAATAACGTCCCAGTTCCTAACTAATGCTTTACATTTAGACATGCTTAACTATCAATATCTTTTGTACATTTAAAAATATTTTTTGTCGCATTCTCGATGTAAACTCCATCTGATATGACCCAACAACTTAAATAACATGTAGCCACTACACTTTTTCGTTCACTAAAAGACAACACATTAATGATCACATCTGGCAAATGCATGGTTTTCTTTCACTCCATGTCTATTCTCTTATTATCATTTCTACATGACTCTACCATTATGACCATTTTTACAATTCTCTATTATCACGATACCTTCTACATGAACGTACTATCATGATCCCTTCTACGTGAATCTACGATATGATCATTTCTACATGACTCTTCTATCATGATCCCTTGTACACGACTCTACTATTATGATAACACCTACATGAATCTATTATCCTGATCATTTCTAAGGGACTCTAACTGTCATGATCGCTTCTACATGACTCTACTATTAAGAACAATGGTACATGACTCCACCAACAGGATCATTTCAGCCACCTACGTTTTTCTTTCACCACGATCCTCATCCAAGTGAAGCGCACAAGCCCTTTGAAGGTGATCTCCAGCGGACCGGCTCTGTCGAGGCACGTCGAATCATCGTTGTCCTGCAACACACCGGCTGTGTTTCGTATGTCCATGGGGGTTGTTTCTGTCGTAAAAGTGATTGATGTTGAAATCTTCTGAGCCACTCATATATATCCAGGGCAGCCACATATACATATATAGGTCATACACTGATACATGTACATGGACAATCTACTTAGTAACATGCATAACATGCGGGAAAATGTCTTTATGGAGTATCCTTACACTTTCCCCTTCTGCCAAGGCCACAACATAAATCCAACCCTTCCCACAAGTCACCGCAGTGAAAAGCCCAATCCCAAAAAGCCACCACATCAAACCGCCGGTCCCACAAAGCCACCTTATTAAACCACCCCCTCAAGAAAAGCTGGCTAATTAAACCACCCCCTCCCACAAGTCATCGTAGTTAAAAAGCAATGTCCCACGATGCCACCACATTAAACCACCCCTCTCCGACAAAGCCACCACATCAAACCGCCCCATCCCACAAATCCACATCATCAAACCACCCCACCCACAAAGCCACCACATTAAACCACCCTCTTCCACAAAGCCAAAAAATTGAACAAACCCCTCCCACATGCCACAACATTGAACCACTCTCTCTCACAATGCCACGTCATTGAACCATCCCCGTCCCACAAAAACACCATATTGAACTACTCCTCTCCCACATGCCACCACATTGAACCAACCCCTCCCACACGCCACCACATTGGACCACCCCCTCCCACACGCCACCACATTGGACCACCCCCTCCCACACGCCACCACATTGAACCACCCCACTCCCACATGCCACCACATTGAACCACCCCCCTCCCACATGCAACCACATTGAACCACCCCCTCCCACACGCCACCACATTGAACCACCCCCTCCTACAAACATAAAAGAAAACACTACAAAGGACATTCTCCAAACTAAAAAAGGCACACACAGAACACATGACATAAAAAAAAACAAAAAAACAAACAAATTGTTCCCGTGTTTACGGTGTTATAATTAAAAGCTGTACATGTATGATGTTATGTCATGAGCTTAAGTTAAACATGTATGATGTTAGGTCTTGAGCTTAAGTTGTACATGTATGAACTTATGTCATGAGCTTAAGTTGTACATGTATGATGTTAGGTCCTTAACTTAAGTTGTACATGTATGATGTTATGTCATGAGCATAAGTTGTACATGTAAGATGTTATGTCATGAGCTTAAGTTGTACATGTATGATGTTAGGTCCTGAACTTAAGCTGTACATGTATCATGTTATGTCATGAGCTTAAGTTGTACATGTATGATGTTATGTCATGAGCTTGAGTTGTACATGTATGATGTTAGGTAATGAACTTAAGTTGTACATGTATGATATTAGGCTATGAACTTAAGTTGTACATGTATGATTTAATGTCATGAACTTAAGTTGTAAATGTATGATGTTATGTAAAGAGCTTAATTTGTACATGTATTATGTTATGTTATGAACTAAATTTGTACATGTATGATATTAGGTCAAGAGCTTAATTTTTACATGTATGATGTTATGTCATAAGGATAAGTTGTACATGTATGATGTTAGGTCATGAGCTTAAATTGTACATGTATGAAGTTATTTATTGATCTTAATTTGTACATGTATGCTGTTAGGTCATGACCTTAAGTTGTACATATATGATTTTATGTCATCAACTTAAGTTGTACATGTATGAAGTTAAATCATGAACGAAAGTTTAACACGTATGATTTTAGGTCATGAACGTGAGCTGTACATGTACGATGTAATAACATGAACCAACTTAAGTTTGAATGACGTGAAAGATTGACGTGAATCCTAAAGAAATTAATTATTTCTTTCCAATAATGGATCATATTAATTTCAATCACTTTTTTTTGTCCAATGATGTATCATATTAATTTATATTAATTATTTCTGCCAATAATGGATCATATTATTTCAATTAATTATTTTTGTTCAATAATGGATCATATTAATTTCAATTAATTATTTCTGTCAAATAATGGATCATATTAATTTCAATTAATTATTTCTGTCCTAAAATGGATCATATTAATTTCAATTAAATTTTTCTGTCCAAAAATGGTTTATATTAATTTCAATTAATTATTTTGTCCAAAAATGGATCATATTTATTCAATTTATTATTTTTGCCCAATAATGGATCATATTAATTTCATTAATTATTTCTGCCCAATAATGGATCATATTAATTTCAATTAATTATTTCTACCCGATAATTGATACTATTAACTTCAATTAATTTTTTCTGCCCTATAATGGATAACATAATTTTCATTAATTATTTCTGTCCAATAATGGATCATATTAATTTCTTTCAATTAATTATTTCCGTCCAAAAATGGATCATATTAATTTCATTTAATTATTTCTGTCCAATATTAGATCATATTAATTTCAATTAATGATTTCTGTCCAATAATGGATCATATTAATTTCAATTAATTATTTTCTTCCAATAATGGATCATATTAATTTCAATTAATTTTTTCTGTCGAAAAATGGATACTATTAATTTCAATTAATAATTTCTTTCCAATAATGGATCATATTAATTTCAATTATTTTTTTTTCTCACAATGGATAATATTATTTTCAATCCTTGTTGCACAGTTTTCATTAAACAGCAAGACTTACTAAACTGACACCTATCACCGAACCATTCAGGAGCACACCTCCCAGGTAGTGTTGTACAGTCACCTTCGGGCGTACACCCACCCTCAGCACATCGACACATATACTGGTTCTTGTCACCGAACCATGTGGGTTCATTCACTGGGATGTAAAAAAAAATAATTATGTTTAAAAAATGAATAAGAAAGTTAAAATTATTCGAAACATGACGTCGTCATATGTCCTACAACATAATTATCATTATTTTTTTAAAAAATGGACTGCCCTTTAATTAGCCGTTGTCCAACATGTATAAACTTTATAAATTATATTTGTTATATATATATTTATGTGACATCAGCCCACACCCACTTTTGTTAAACCTTTAATTGAAGAGAATTTACATCAACGACTTAAACACAAAAAATCTACACTACAGAAAAGGGTAATATTATATAATAACAGCAAGAGTATGTGACGCTTCTCATGTTTGAAATTGGGAAGAACAAATTTCTAATGCTTTATCAGCGTATAAGTAATTACTGGCTCTATCAAAAGAACATTACTGGAGAATATAAATTAACGTTCAAAAATCCCCCCCCCCCCCCCGAAACCACAAATAAACATAGAATTCGAAACCGTTTCAGTTGACTATCCAACTTGATATTAGTCATAAAACCATAATCTAAATATCAATCTAATTTGTTTTTTTTTAAGATGTAAAAAAAATAATAAATAATGGTATTCACTAATGTCAAAACCATCGCAAATTTTCAATTAAAAAGAAATAGGATCCACTACAAGAAACATCTCCTAAAAATCGCAATTCTAGTTATCTCTAAAATGTAGGCTTTTTCATACCTGAGTGCATTCTTCTAACCTGATTGCATTTTCTCTCCCTTAAAAAAAAGTTGTGAGCCCTATTTTAAAAAAAGATCTTTGCTTCCACCACATTTATATGATTAATTTTAGCTTCTGTTCGTCAACTTTTTCTCTAAAAAAATATATAAAAAGCACATATAAAAGTCACCAAAAATAAATGAGAAATTGTGAATGGAAGTTGATACATAGCTGGGCACCACATTTTGAGAATATTCGATGATACAAAATTGCGCAACACGCTTTAGAACGGCAGTTGCGCACCATGTTTGAGAATGGACGTTAACACAAGGCTGCGCCATACGTTTGGAGAATTGAAGTTGATACAACGCTGCGCACCACGTTTGGAGAATGAAAGATGATACAACGCTGCTCACGATGTTTTGAGGATGTAAGTTCATACAAAGCTGTGCACCACATTTTGAGAATGAACGTTTATACAATGCTGCGCACCATGATTTCGGAATGGAAGTTCTTACAATGCAGCACACCACGTTTCAACCGTTTCCGGGAACTTCGTTTGAAATAATTTTGCTCGACGGGAAATTTCCTGAAGAAATTGTTTTGCACGGAATTTAGTTCACAAAAAGGGAGACTAATTTAGCTGTTTATCTTAATGTTGTTTTTAAATCTAGGTGCAAATAAGAAGCAAGTCACGAGGAATTAAATGTTGATAGATAGGGCACGCTCTACGTGAACAATCCTATATATATATATCTAAATCATCGCATATAATAATTTTGTACTGGCTTCGGGTACGCGGATGGCTGATGACAACCGATTATGGCAGTAGGTGCAGTGGATTAACAGGACAAATCCAGGGGTAGAGCTGTTTCGTGTTTTTGTGGCATGCCTTACGTGCCCTGCAACCGCTGTTCTGTTGGCTTCGTTTTGTACATAGTATTTCTGTACAAAAGAATGCACGGATGCTAGATCATTTGCCGATTCATTCCACGTGTCTGTGTCTCTATATTGAACACCAACCAGCAAACCACCTTTGATGCTTGAGCTTACCGTAAACTATTCTTTTTGAGAAAGCGTTCGTCTGAGAGTCGCACATATCCCTCTCACCTAAGTGGGGCTGCATTAATATCATGACAAAATAACTGAGAATAATTGCCACGGCGATCATCTCAGTTTTTGAGATCCTGTCCTGACATTTTATGAGTAGGATTTTTCTGAGATTTGTCGGCATAAAGGGGTTCAACATTCTTGCACAGCGTTATAGAGTTTCGACGTTTCGCGGTCATGGAGAAGAGAAGGGAGCACTGCAACCATGTATACCTACATTTAAGTTTGAGTCCTGATGCCACTTCAAGCCTTTCGTCATACAACTGAACGTTTTCCTCAACATAGTGACCTCGATGAGCTGGCTGATAAAAATCCCTCATCCTTTTAATTTATTAATGGTGAGACCTATGTATCTGCAGCCATTGGTGTGTTAAGAAACACTGTGTTTTATATACTTTTTTGTTCAAGTGATTACGTCAGAATCGTCGGCAAACAGACGGTACCTTACAAAGTCTATTAGGACCTTGGATAGGGCATGTAGCCTTTTGAGGTTGCATAGCTTGCCATCTGAACAGAATCTGAGACCAATCCAAACTATTCCTTTCTGAAGGCAATAGCCGGCATGGAGCGAAAATATTAGCCTAAATAGTGTTGGTGCCACGATACAAACTTCTTTGAAGACATTTTTCACAGGGAATGGTGTAGACGTCTCCCCCTTTTCCGGAAACTTAATCTGCATACCATTGCTGAATGGCTACACATTTCAGTGAACGCTATTGGGTATCCATATTTGTCCCCGATCTTCAAATAACCCTCCCTACTTTCAGTGTCGGAAACCTTGGTCACGTCTACAGAGGCGTAGAAGTGGTCAACATGCTGTTCCGTTCATTTTTCCTGCATGTTTGTGGCCGCAAAAGCCATATCAATAGTTACGCTTTTTTTTTTCGGGAACCACTTTGAGTTTATGTCTGGAGGCCCTCCTCAAAATGCGTGCTAAGACGGTTCAGCAAGATTTGGGCGAGGCTCTTACCTGATATCGAGATCAAAATTATGCTGCGAGGGTTTTTGCAGGCTTGACGGAGGTCTTTACGCTTGCGCCTGGGAATCCTCAAGAAGAATAAAAGCAGAGAGGAAGTCCAAGGAATAAATGAAGACTTGAGCTAGAGGTAGGCGCACAGCGTGTGGGGACACGCCCGGAAATTGCAGGTCCGTGAGGAATGGCAATCAACTAGTGCGACGCGAAGAGTTCGAACCTACCTGAATAGGCGCAGAGGGTGAAGGTGAAAAGTTCGAACCTACCTGAATAGGCGCAGAGGGTGAAGGTGAAGAGTTCTAACCTACCTGAATAGGCGCAGTGGGTGAAGGTGAAGAGTTTGAACCTACCTGAATAGGCGCAGTGGGTGAATAACTTCAAGTAATATTTCCGCTAGCTGTGTAACCAGTGCCAGTAGTGATGACAGCACTGTTCCCCCTCCACCACTCTGCAGACACTGCAAAATTGGTGTTTTCGTTTTTGATATGCCTCAGAGTTAAAATTAAATTTAAAAAGATTTCAAAGTTTCAAAATAGTTAAAATGAACATATTTAAAAAAAAAAACAGTTTCCAGCGGAGGCGCCCGGGGAAAATATTCGCGCCTAGGGACAAGATTCATTTTAAAGCACCTCCTTTTCTTTTTTTCAACTCTCAAACCCATTACTTTCATCAATAAAACAACATAAAAGCACATTTTGGCGCCCCTAACTAGCTGGCGCCAGGGGT
>CAXITT010000119.1:725355-772613 GCA_964033795.1 Lymnaea stagnalis
GTTCGAACCTACCTGAATAGGCGCAGTGGGTGAAGATGAAGAGTTCGAACCTACCTGAATAGGTGCAGAGGGTGAAGTTGAACTGTTCGAACCTACCTGAATAGGCGCAGTGGGTGAAGATGAAGAGTTCGAACCTACCTGAATAGGTGCAGAGGGTGAAGTTGAACTGTTCGAACCTACCTGAATAGGCGCAGTGGGTGAAGATGAAGAGTTCGAACCTACCTGAATAGGTGCAGAGAGTGAAGTTGAACTGTTCGAACCTACCTGAATAGGCGCAGTGGGTGAAGATGAAGAGTTCGAACCTACCTGAATAGGTGCAGAGGGTGAAGTTGAACTGTTCGAACCTACCTGAATAGGTGCAGAGGGTGAAGTTGAACTGTTCGAACCTACCTGAATAGGTGCAGAGGGTAAAGAAGCGCGTGTGACATTTGGCGTCTCGTAGTCTAAACGACGCATCCACATAGGTGCAGTCGTCCGAGCTGGACTTGTTCATAGGATAACCTTTGACCCATATGTCCTCCACGACGGCACTATACGTGTCAATCCATATAAAATGACCTTCCAGGTCAAGGTCGTTTGCACCGATCCAAACGCCGAAAGTATCTGAAATTGGGAATTTCAGTGGTAAACATAACATTACTATTCAATGGTAAAAATAACATTGCTATTCATTGTTGTCCTTTATGCTTAAAGTATGCATTATTTAGATTGCTTTAGAATATGTTAAACTGAATCGCTTCTCATACGCATGCGCAGTCACAGCCAAAATTATCACACAAAAAAAGCAACAAAACAAAACGAAATGTTTTTCACTTTCGCGCTTAAAATGTACTTCATTTTTTTTTACGTTGATCCCTTCCAAGCCATTCATTTTATCCCTTCCCAGAAATTTCTTCGACCCCTCCAAGAACTGCTTTGATCACATCCAACAATTGCTTCGATCCATTCAAAGAATTATAGTCTTTGAATGACATTTTTTATCTTCATGAAATATACGCCACATCTGATATGTAGGCCAAGCTTTAAATTTTAGCATTAACTGTTGGACTTTAGATATTTGGCACAACTGAAATGTTGTAATTGTTCTTTTTTTTTCTTTCTTAAAATTATAAGTTCATTGTACACCATATAAATTCAAATTTATTTCTAAGACAATGGGAGGTTGAAAAGCTTATGAAAGCATTATTAAATTAAATGTATTGCTCAATTTTTAATTAAGTCTAATTTTTTTTTTTAAAGGCTGACTTATCAATAAGTTATCCAGAGACTAAACAGTACTTTAAAAAGAACCATAACAACTGTGAACAACGTAATGAATGTGTTATTTGAGAAGGATTATAGAGTATTTAGATAGAATTTGGATATCGACAATTGATATTGTTTTATTCCTTGCACACGGTGCCGTAGGCCGTTATGATGCTAGAGAATCAGTTTTACCAGGTGCAAACATTTCATGTTAAAATGGCTTTATCATGGCCAGTAAAATCATTTTTTGGGAAAATATCCTCCATGGCTATCAATCTGGCTGGCCACGCCATCATTCTCGCTAACCAGGCCACTATCAATCTGGCTGGCCACGCTATCAACCTCGCTAACCAGGCCACCCCCCCACCCCAGGCTGATTTAGCCATCACTCTTGCTGACAAAACTATCACACTGGTTGGCTTAGCTATGACCATTTCTGATTAAGCTATCACACATGCTGAACAGGCTATCACTCATGCTGACAAAACTATCAGCCTTGCTGATCTAGCTATGACGCTTACTGACCAAGCTATGACCATTACTGACCAAGCCATCACCCTTTCTGACCACTCAGTCACCATTGCTCACCACTGCATCACACTTGCTGATCACGCCATCACCCTTGTTCCAAACGCACTCACCCTTTCTGGCCACACCACCACCCTTTATGACCACTCCATCACCCTTTCTGACCACGCCATCCCCCTTTCTGACCACGCCGTCACCGTTTCTGACCACGCCATCACCTTGTCTGGCCACGCCATCATCCTTTCTGACCACGCCATCACCCCTTCTGACCACGCCGTCACCGTTTCTGAACACGCAATCACCGTTTCTGACCACGCCATCACCTTTGCTGACCAAGCTGTCACATTACTACTGCTCACTATTTTCTTAACATGCACGTTACTCTATGTTTATCACAAGTTTTGCATGTCAGCATGTCGGGGGGGGGGGGGTCTTCACATTGACTCACCTTGGTTGCGAATAGGAATCTTTTCCAGCGCCCTGCGAATGTGTTGACCGTCTTTTGGGTGCGCGAACTGCAAGTTGCCATTTTCGCAATGCGTCTGTTTGGATGTAATTAATCGAGATGAGAGCATACATGAATAATCTCGTTATTTGTCTAAATACAAGTTATAGCCCGTATTATAACGGCGGCGGCAATGGGTGAACTTACCATGTACTAAAGTTACTTGACAAAACACACACTATATACGTTTTCCACCACTTTTGAAATATATGAAAATTCTAACGCCGCACAAGAGTTCAAACCGCAGGTTTATTACGCGAATACAGACCTGTTTACCCCCGGATTAGTGTCCGAGTAGTTTTCAGCTCTGAAAAACGCAGTTTCAAAGTCCAAAGAGTATATGAGATTAGGAGGCGGAGTGGGGGTGGAGGGGGGTATAGTTGGGGGGGGGGATGCTTCAATCAAAATACAAGTTGGGTTAGGAAATCCACTCAGCTGCTTCTCTAAGTCCACCTAAAGAAATAAAGCAGTGTCGGTTCTCAGATGGGCTGATGTCGTTCTTATTCGCTTGCTTGCTGTATTAACGCAAAGAGTGAGGTCAACTTTTAACTGAAGACATCCCAATTAATTATTTTTTTTTTTAAAAAAAGGAACTAAAGAAATGACAAAGCTACCAAAACCGAAATTTTTTGTTGGTTTTGTGTGGGCTCGTTGAAGTGCGTACTCTTGGGATTAAAATCATGGTTGCTACAACGAAAGCGTGGGGGTAAGTAAATAGGTCTGAGAATACATATGGCCGCACAACAATGGCGATCGCCATACGTGAACTTCTTCTTCTTCTATTTGAGGGGCCCATGATCAATTTTTTGATCTTTCTGGCTCCTGGTTTAAATTCAGAGCTTGCCTTCTCCTAGATGGGTTGCCGTCCAAGGCTAGCGAGTCACATCCACCCGGGGGTGCTTGGCATGGTGGCTTTGGTGGGGATTGAACTCCAGACCACCAGATTTTTGGTTTGAGACAGTTTAGACTGCTCGGCCAACCGGCACCTTCCCTTCTGCTACAGTTACATTGAGAAAACATGTATTAAAGCAAAGCACGTTAAGTGTCCCCGGGTTCGGAATCGCACATTCTTTTCAAGCCCATTAACTATATTAATGTCCTCACCCCACTCTCTCTTTCTGAAATTTAAAAAAACAAAAAAACAAAAATAAATATAGTGTGCCCTATTAACATCTGTGTGGAATAACAAGTTTGTGATCTTGATAGCATTACTGTTTCATTATTTTGAGTTGACTTCTAGTGCGGTTTCGTCCCAATACCGCGTCTCTCATTTCCTAGGGTCTCCATGTACGATTACATGCTCAGCCAAATACCACTATGTCCATCATTGCCCTATCTTTGATAGGACGCCCTCAGTTTCGTGCTTACTGTCGTGAAACTTTATTTTAAGTTTTTGAGTTTGGCCTACATTGCATTTGACGACAGTTTATTTACAGAGGTAGAGATGTTTGAGAGAATGACACAAGTTGTCAAATTTAAACAACACTGGCTTTAAAAAACAACAACTTAATTCTGACCTTTGCCCTGTACCACGTGAACCGACTCTCAAATACTACAAAGCAAGTGCCTTCGATTAAGACCTCGTTTGAGTCATTACACAACAAGGTATCGACTTCTGTTAAAGAAGGAGAAACGATATAAAGATGTTTATTTATGTACATGTATATATATATATATATATATATATATATATATATATATATATATATTATTAAGGTGTCTTTCTATAGCGCAGAACCCCCACATAAGGTATCGACTTCTGTTAAAGAAGGAGAAACGATATAAAGATGTTTATTTATGTACATGTATATATATATATATATATATATATATATATATATATATATATATATATTATTAAGGTGTCTTTCTATAGCGCAGAACCCCAACATAGGGTGAGGCTCACTGCGCTTTACATAAAAATTAGCAATTACAGTAAATTATACATTTAAGAACAACAATTGGTGACAAGCTGGACCTCACCACCCAAGTACTATCTACCCTTGTCTAGCCACTGACAGCCCCTAGCAGCATCGAGTGTTGTTTACCAGGGGTGGGGATGAGAATGAGTTGGTATAGTATAGTCTAGAGCAGGCCTGGGACAAATCAAAATTTAAGTGGGCCATAATACTATATGAAAAACGTGTGCGGTCAAAAGAAAAATAGCACAGGGGGAAAGCTATTAAGAGAAAAAAAAAGAATAAAGAATATTTCGTTACATCGCGGGCTGCAGAATGGGTACTGAATGGTCGCATCCGGTCCGTGGGCCGTATGTTGTGCAAGGCCTGGTCTAGAGAGACGTTTTTAAACTTAATAACTCGGCGTTACGTTGTTGACATCGGGGTCTACGAGCCATAGGAAACCGCTTCAGACATTTCACGGGAAATCTTAAAATTCCCCTACAACACTACCTAATTAAAAGTATCAAATAAATGGTGTCCTTTAAATGATTTCGTCAAATAGAAAAATATTGTTAACAAACCGGATGTGCAAAATTCAGACACTCCTATTCTTTATATTGTAAGGTTAGGATATATGGATACATATATCATTTAAGGTTAATTTATATTTATCTAAATGTCTAGTTGTTGTACAAAATGAAGGCATTTACCGAAATTTCTACTTGTGGATTATGTACAATTATTATTAAAGCTTACCCAAATATTGTTCTATTGACACAAATTGTTCGCGTCCAATTCATCTATTTTGAAGCTTTATCGCAGTCCATCAATTTTATAATATGTTATAAATTAAGAATGGACAAAACAAAAAGAAAGAAACGCTTCAATGCGATAGGTATTTAAATGGATATGTATTTTACGTCAATCTTTACCGGTATTGCAGTTGGCGGGGAAATATACAAGGGTATGGTACTGCAGTGCAACAATCAAAATGTGTTTGGCGGCCATTTTCGATATAATAATAGAGATCAAGACTAGGGGTACAAAATATCTTCTTCTCCTTCTTCTATATCTTAAGGGCCCACGATATATGTGCGGTCAATAATCGGTCCGGGAATATCAGCGTTGAAGGGGTGCGCAATCAGGTGAACAATGTATAGTTTTTTTATATACCGGATGCCATTGTTGTTATTTATTGATTACAAAGAAAGAGTATATTTTTTAGGCATATTCTTGCACCACTCTAAATAAAAATATGTGGATGTGGTCTTTAAAAAAATGATTATATAGTACTTTTTTTCTGTCATGCCTATACATTTATTGCAATATCTTGGTAAAGAGCAACAAACGAATTCAGGAGTTTTCAAATGAGAATTGAAAGGCCCCCTGGAAGAAATCCTGTGTAGTCTCTGCTCTCTCAGTGCAATGTATTTTGATATGCCTAGCGGATGGCCCCGGAAATAATGAGTATATTATTATATGACAAAGTTTTAACATATAAAGATATATGTTATTTCGATTGTTTAGATTGTCCATGTTTACCCCCTGCAATATTTGCTGTGTGAGTCATCGTGTCAATTTTACAGAAGGTATATAAATAAATCACCTGGGCAATAGTTTTACTCGCAAATCTTAAAAAGCTAATTGTTTTAGAAAATACTGAAGTTCCAAACCTTATTCAGCGTTGGACCATAGTTCTTGTTATCTTGTTCAGCTTTGGATTCGACATGATCTTTCGTTATTTGAGTGCCCTAAAATAAATAATTTATTAACTTTCTAACAAATTCTAAAAATTTCTAAGGTCATATTTGTAACCTTTCCTTCGTTTTCTGCTCTCACTTTTGGATATCGGATTCTCTTGTAAAACAATAATAAATTCCAGTAATCAAATCTATGAAATATCTTTAAAATTACTTTGAAAGAATTATATGTCACATGATTTTATTGTTGTGAACAATCAGCTTTTTTTTTCATTCCCCCTTCCCCCCCCTATCCTTATATCCAAACATGTTCTTCAACTTTTATTTACTCTTCTACAGCTTGAAACCTGCCACTAATGCATGATGTATGTCAACTCCTAAGTCTACTTGGATTGATTAATTCGTCAAGTTCTTTTCACACGTTGAATACGTCTAGAGTCTAACTATTCTTACTATCACTGAACAAACTCAAGTCCTTTTCATAATAGTTATAACTTTAATATCTAGGTATATGCTATACACATTTACACATGAATGTAGCGCAGCTCGCTATCAGACAACCTAAATAATACACATCCTACTTCCACAAAGTTCCACTCAAGACTGCCGCACTACTAAAACTTACGTCACAATACTGTCTAGACAATACGTCAAGAATCAGCATAAAAACACGTCATAGAGACAAGCACGGCAAAAGCGATCTCTAATTAAGGGAGTAAGTCGCAAGTAAAAAGAGTTCAATAACTAATGAACATAATATTCTGTCGCAACAATGACTAACAAACTCCCTTACTTGACAATAAACTTGTTTAAGTCTCAAGTGAATAACGCTCGAAACGATGAATTGCCTCATCAGCATTCGCAAATTGAAGACACGTCAGTCCTCAGTCGTCTTCGTAATGATGTGGATCTTCCGGGTTGAGTCGGACGACTACGCAAAGAGCTGAAAAGCGGGCATTCCCGCTAGGTGAGGACCACTTCATTCGACTGCGCTACTGAACAGCAATTTGCCTCTGTTTCTAAAAAAAAAAAAAACTACTTTGAAAATACAAAAGTGTCTTTTATAATAATCAAATTGTTTTGTTTTTTTAAATACTAAACGAATCACATTTTAATATTTGCGGTTACTGCTCGAGCTGCAAGATTATCAATATTACTATACAGAAATAAAACTAAAGAGGTAAAAACAACAAAACAATATCTGCATGTTCTTACTGAGCAGTGAATCAAGAAAGAATAATTTGTATTTTTTTTATAGATTTAGCAAACATTATTTTGAAATTGAAATCGATAGGGTTGGTATTTTCTTTTCTTTTTTTTAAAGGGAGGGGGGTTGGAGAGGAATCTATTAATGGAACACGCAGGCTTACAGTCTGACCAATCTCATTAAGTTTAACATATTTGTTAATGATAAAATATTCTGATATTTTTTGGTCATTTCTCATCAAATGTTCGGTAATTCTACGTTAACGTGAGCCGGCTTAAGCATGATAATCTGTTAACATAAGTTTAAATGCTACTGAGTTTTGATGAAGCTGACAAAATTTGAATGAAATGAACCAGAAAATAACTACATCGCTAACACATTGTATTTTTATATTCATATTTGGATTGTCTTATTAAATTCATTCGATACGGTTTTAATTTATTGTATCCAACACTTAATCGATGATGGTATCTTTCAGCTCTCAAAATTCTCTGTGGTGTTTTCCATCTCTCTAACTTATCTAATAGTATCTTTCATCTCTCTAACTCATCTGATGGTATCTATCGTCTCTCTAACACATTTGGTGGTATCTTTCACCTCCGGAACTCATCAGATGGGATCTTTCATCTCTTTAAATCATCTAATAGTATCTTTCATCTAAAAATCTGATAGTATCTTTCATTTCTATTTTAAATATCAAGATTCCATTTTAAAAAAACAACAAAAAAACGAAAGATCCTGACATATAAGTTAACATTTCCCTTTGTTGCATTGCAATCGTAACCAATATCCTTATTTTTTGTTTATCACCTTATTCAGATTCCAAAATCAGACTGAAACCCCAGGGTTTACACAGTGTTGTTGCAGAGGCAGCCGTGATGCGCGCCAGGTCATGGTATAACTCAGCCTTCAGTGTTCTTCTCTCACTTTGGATACTGGGTCCTCTTGTCAACAAAAGAACTACGGGTAATCACGATTTCGAAGTATTTCTAAATGATATGCCAGGAAGAAAATAGCGTTGCAGATCAAACCCCTACATGGGCTCTGGCGTCACAGGGATGGATGGATGGACGGATGGATAGATGGATAGATGGATGGACGGATGGATAGATGCATGGATGGATGGATGGATATATGGTTGGATGGATGGACGGATGGATAGATGGATGGATGGATGGATGGATGGACGGATGGATGGATGGATGGATGAATGCATGGATGAAACATTTTGTTAAAAAACTAATGAATCAGCACGCTTGAATTTTGGCTACCCCAAACCCCGTTGGCTTAACGTTACTGATTCATTGTCGTGCTACTTCACTCTCTTACAAACTCATTGTCGTGCTACCTCACTCTCTTAATAACTCACCTTGAAACTACCTTTCTGTCGTGCTACCACACTCTCGTACTAACTAATTGTCCTGCTAACTCACTCTCTTAAAAAACTCATTGTCGTGCTACCTTACTTTCTTACTATCTCACTGTCAAACTACCTTTCTGTCGTGCCACCACACGGTCGTACTACCTTACTGTCGTGCTACTTCACTCTCTTACAAACTCATTGTCGTGCTACCTTACTTTCTTACTATCTCACTGTCAAACTACCTTTCTGTCGTGCCACCACACGGTCGTACTACCTTACTGTCGTGCTACTTCACTCTCTTACAAACTCATTGTCGTGCTACCTTACTTTCTTACTATCTCACTGTCAAACTACCTTTCTGTCGTGCCACCACACGGTCGTACTACCTAACTGTCGTGTTACTTCACTCTCTTACAAACTCATTGTCGTGCTACCTTACTTTCTTACTATCTCACTGACAAACTACCTTTCTGTCGTGCCACCACACGGTCGTACTACCTAACTGTCGTGCTACTTCACTCTCTTACAAGCTCATTGTCGTGCTACCTTACTTTCTTACTATCTCACTGTCAAACTATCTTTCTGTCGTGCCACCACATGGTCGTACTACCTAACTGTCGTGCTACTTCACTCTCTTACAAACTCATTGTCGTGCTACCTTACTTTCTTACTATCTCACTGTCAAACTATCTTTCTGTCGTGCCACCACACGGTCGTACTACCTAACTGTCGTACTAATTCACTCTCTTAGAAACTCATTGTCATCCTACGTCACTATATTACAAACTCCCTGTTGAATTACCACACTTACGTACTACCTTACTGTTGTGCTAATTCAATCTCGTACTATCTCACTGTTTTACAACCTTACTGTCGCACTACATTGCTGTAGTAATTCCACTGTCATACTACCTAAAACCTTATTAACTCACCGTTGTGCTACCTCTATTTCGTAATAGCTCATTATTGTGCTACCTCAAAGTCGTGATAACTAATTGTCGTACTTCGTCACTCATTAATACCTCACTGATGTGCTACCGAAGTGCGCTAAATCTGTCTCACTACCTCACTGTCTTACTACCTCACAGTCGTGCTACCGTACTATCGTACTACCTCGCGAACGTCGCACCTCACTGTTGGGCTACCTCACAGTCGTACTACCTCAATATCCTACTAACTCACTGTTGAACTACCTCACTGTACTACTACCACAAAATAGTGCTACCTCAATGTCGTAGTACCTCACTATCGTACCACCTCACTGTCGTGCTACATCACAGTCGTGCTACCTCACTGTCGTGATACATGACTGTCTTGCTACTTCTCCGAAGTACTACCCCAATGTCAGGCTATCTCGATGCCATGCTTCATTAATGTCATTCTACCTCACAGTCATGCTGTCTCAAACCGCGTGATGCCTCAGGCTTGTACTAACGCACTGTCAAACTACCTCTCTGTCGTGCTACCTCACTGTCATACTAACTCGCGGTCGTGCTATTCTACTGTCGTACTACCTTACTGTTACGGTTATCAACGTCATGCTACCTCACGGTTGTACTACCTCAATTTCATGCTTTGCGGATTTAGCTCTCTGAGCTCACACAACCACAATAACTAACTCAGATGTTCTAACACGCTCCTTGAAATCCTACGCATAATTTAACTACAAATAACTAATGCAGACGCTCTATTATTCTGACGAAAGAAATCCATGCAACGGCCTGACAGACCACTGACCATAACTTAGATGTACATGTACCCTAGCCAAATCCTATGTAAGTCAAACTCTAGCCTGATGCACCATCATATTAAACACTGAATTTTAAGACGCAACCTCGATTTCAACCACCAACCTAACTGTCGCCTAACGAACCCCTGGTCGAATCCATCCTAATCTTTAATCAACTCCATCCTGTCCCTACCAGGAAAGCACTTTAGCTCAACACTGTCAGCTTAACACTGTCAGCTTAACACTGTCAGCGTAACACTGTCAGCTTAACACTGTCAGCTTAACACTGTCAGCTTAACACTGTCAGCTTAACACTGTCAGCTTAACACTGTCAGCTTAACACTGTCAGCTTAACACTGTCAGCTTAACACTGTCAGCTTAACACTGTCAGCTTAACACTGTCAGCTTAACACTGTCAGCTTAACACTGTCAGATAACACTGTGGTTTCTGTTCAAGTTCACAGCGAATGTTCATTTAACAGATGGGTGAGGTACCAAGACTTGTGTTACATTGTGTTTGACGTAGACGTGGACAAGCCTACTGGTAAGGTGAGTGTTCAATGGTTGACGTACATGTGGACAAAAATGGTTGACGTACATGTGGACAGGGCTACTGGTAAGGTGAGTGTTCAATGGTTGACGTACATGTGGACAAAAATGGTTGACGTACATGTGGACAAAAATGTTTGACGTGCACGTGGAAAAGCCTACTGGTAAGGTGAGTGGTCAATGATTGACGTATATGTGGAAAAAATGTTTGACGTGCATGTGGACAACATTTTTGACGTATATGTGGACAAAATGTTTGACGTACATGTAGACAAAAGTGTTTAACGTACATGATGACAAGAATGTTTGACGTGCATGTGGACAAGGGAATTAAGTCTCTTCGGGATCTCATACTTCCATGGATCAGGATCCGAACAGATACATTGTATGGTGCTGATAGTTAGAAGAACGATTAACCGATTTACTGTATGGTGTTGACAATGAGAAGACCGATAGATTGTGTGGTGTTGACAGTAAAAAGACCGACTAACTGATATATTGTATGGTGTTGACAGTAAGGAGACCGATAGATTGCATGGTGTTGACAGTAAGGAGACCGATAGATTTTATGATTTTGAAATTGAGAAGACCGAAAGATTGTATGGTGTTGACAGAATAAAGACCGACTGACCGATAGATTGTATGGTGTTGACAGTAAGGAGACTTATAGATTGTATGGTGTGGACAGTGAGAAGACCGATAAATTGTATGATGTTGACAGTGAGAAGAATGAAAGATTGTATGGGGTTGACAGTATAAAGACAGACTGACCAATAGATTGTATGGTGTGGACAGTGAGAAGACCGATAGATTGTGTGATGTTGACAGTGAGAAGACTGAAAGACTGTATGGGGTTAACAAGTATAAAGACCGACTGACCGATAGATTGTATGGTGTTGACAGTAAGAAAACCGATAGATTGTATGATATTGACAGTAAGACGACTGATTGACTAATTGATGGATACCGTGAGACAAAAAAGCAACACATACATACGAATGAACAATACCCAATACACATGAACTATGCATATATAAGTAAGGCGATTTAACAAACAAAATGTTGCTGTCAAAATCCATAAGCCAGTAAGTCCATCAGTCAGTAAGTCCATCAATCAGTAAGTCCATCAGCGAATGCGTCCATATGCCAGTAAATCCATCAGCAGTTAACTCCATCAGCCAATAACTCAATCTGCCAGCAGGAATTCCTTTAACCAGTAAGTCCTTCAGTGAGTGCGCCGTCAGCAAGTAAATCCATTAGCTGGCAACTCCATCGGCCCATACATTCATTAATAGTTCACTCCATTAGCAAGTAAACCCAACAGCCAGTAACTCCTTCAGCCAGTAACTTTAAAGTGTATTTCTTTGCTTTGAATATAAAATAAACGCTCTGTTACAAACTATATATTGTGTCTATAAAAAATTCAAAAATCTATAATGGTACGTATCTGTCTGGCGAAGAATAATTATTGGCTCAGACACTAAGTCCCAAAGGGGACATCAAAATGTTAGTGAAAAAGACCACTCTATTGGTTTGATCAGACTCTACAGGAGATAGTGGATCAGACTCTACAGGAGATAGTGGATCAGACTCTACAGGAGATAGTGCCTCTACGGCAAATATGGGATCAAACTCTACGTCATGTATGCGATCAGACTCTACGTGGGATATGGGATCAGACTCTACGGGATATACGGGATCAGGCTCTACGGCTGATATGTGATCAGACTCTATGGGGGTTATTTGATCAGATTCTATTATAGATACTTGATCAGACTCAACGGGAAATATGTGACAAGAATCTACAAGATATATATGAAGAGTATTTACAAAGAGATATATCATGAGACACTAGGGGGGATATGTGATCGGACTCTTAGGGAGATATGTGATCAGAATATACGGGAGAAATATGATCTGACTCTAAGGAGATGTGTGATCTTAATTTACGGGCGATATGTGATCATACCCTACGTGGGATATGTGACCAGACTCATGGGAAATATATGATCAGATCGTAAGCGGGATATGTGATCAGACGCTAAGGGACATATGTGATCAGACGCTACGAGAGCTATGTGATCAGAAGCTACGCGAGACACGTGTTCCATCCAATCACCTTCGCTCAGTATTCTTGTAAGATCAAGATTACTACTCCCTGGTAACGATCTGTTTCGTGACGTGACATTTCGTAGATACTCCGAAAACTCTACCGCAACGCCAAAAAGTAACCAGCCACCAACACCCCAAGCGGAGCAGCACAACGCCATGAAGATAGCGCCCCGGGACGTTAAGGTTCACGAAATACCAAACAACAGATCATCCAGCGGCTAAGCAAAGTCAGTCTGCCCCTGCCGAGTTGAAAAAAATTTCGACCTACTCAAGATTGTCGTAAGAGTTGCACGAAGAACGCCAGTCGCTAACGCTAATTAAGGATGCGTTGAGCCTCAGGATTCAAGGACGGACTTGGTGATAACTCTGATATTAGCTGTTCAGCTAAAACGTTTGATCCAAAAACTGTTGAATCTAGAACTGTTGAAACTGAAGCTGTTGAAATTAAACTGTTGAAATAAATCGGTTGAAATAAAACTGTTTTTAAAAAAAAACAAAAAAAAAAAAACGTTTGAATTTAAACTGTTGAAATAAAACTGTTGAAACTAAAACGGTTTAAAATGCAAGCGAAGACATTAGCGACACAGTGATTATAGGTCAATTACCAACGGACTGAGAAAACCTATCCCCATTAAAACAATTTAAAAAGTGACAATGGCATCGAGCTGTTTATCATGGAACATGGAACGAGCACTACAGCAACTACTACTTCATGAACAACAACTACAGTAACTACTATTACATCGTTTACAGATACACCAAATACTACTGCAACTACATCACTTACTATTACAGCACCTACTGCCAATAGGAAAATACTGTTACTTTAGCTACAATTCTAGCAACTACTAATGCAGCGAGTACTAATACAGGAAATTCTGCTACATTAACTACAACTACAACAAGAATTACAAATTCAGCTAGTGCTATAACAACCACTAGTTCTTCTTCTTCTTCTACTAATAATACTACTACAACTACTTCTACAACTGTTACAGCTAATATTAGTACTAATACTGCAGCAAATACTACTTGTACTAATACTACATCTACAAGAAGTATTACTACTACAGCATTTAATGCTAATTCTACTACTAAAAATAGGAGCCAGAATGATCAATCCTTTGATCGTGAGCCCTCAAAATATAAAAGATTAAGATATTACAAAAAACTACTAACATTACTGCTGCTACTTCTACTACAACAGCAAATAATGCTACTATTAAATTACTACTACAACTACTACTAGTACTAAAACTACCACTGCTACTTCTGCTGCTAACACAACCAATGTCACTTTTAATACTACACCTACATTATACTATAGTTACTACTATAACTATCAGTTCTATTACTACAAAAGCTAGATAACGGGCTCGTTTTCCTTCCCCAGGAGATGTGTAAAAAGAAAGGTTTACGCTTGGCAAGTTTCGGTGATGTCAACGCGGCGGCAATCCACTTTTCCAGGTCACCATTGATGCAAAGATTCTTAGCAGGTAATACGTGCTCTTGCACAATTATCGCACATTGATCTGTAGTTATCTTACCTTCACCAATATTTATCAAAGAAGTTGTAGTTTTATAGTTGTCCAAAATTTATTTATGTATTATATATAAAGCAGTAGGTAGTTTGCCGGTCAGCAGTACAGAGATGTGTTAGTGAGCGTATTTGGCGTAGAGATTAATTGTGCAGCTGTCGATATCTTGGTTTGTATTTGTGACGTTTTGGCTATGAGAGATGGCGGTATAGGGATTTGTTAGTAAGCCTAATTGGTAGAGATTAATTGTGTAGCTGTTGCTATGCAGCTTTTATCTGTAACGTTTTGCGTAATAAAGACCTGTTTTATGTTTGTAGTTTTAGCAGTCGGTATGAATGAAGAGAGTTGAAAAAAAAAAGAAAAATCAGCGTTGTGAATAAATAAATATACGAGGTATTCCACCTGGTGTTGTTGATGATTGCTTTTAATCGTAACGAGAGTTAAAAACAATTTAAGATCAACACTGAACGATCGATCTGCCCATGCAGATAGAAGTTCTTAAAATGTTGTCAAACATTTCCAAAAAGTGAGGTTAGTTTTTTTATCAGTATGCCTACTAAATGCAAGGAACCACCAAAAAAAACCCTGCAGAATTGCAGCAAGACTAGCACATATTTCTGAAATTCAATGACACTGTAGACTGGCTGAAGAGAAGCCACGAGCAGTGGATCAAGTCAATGTAGAAGCAGAGAAGACATGTCACGAAATCAGCGTCAGCAAGTGAGCTATGCGAACACTGCAGGACGAAGGGTTGCATTTTAAACATAAAAAAGGAAGTCTGAGTAGACAAGCTTGGCCAAGTCAAAAAAGCTTTGATTCCCAGAAAACTTCCATAAAGACGAAATTGAATAAAGTTGTTTTTCGCCCAAGCATTCCGAAAATAAATTAATATCACATTGCTGTCGTGAAAGGGACACAGCAGTGCATGAAAGAGTGAAACAGGCCGAAGATGTGCGAAACGAAGTCCTTTACAACAAAAAAGAACATCACGGAAGGTCAAATTTAACTAGGACTCAGGGTTGTCCTTTGAGAGGTGCCGCGGGGAGCGTCATTCAAGGATTCGCCACATTGTAAGCCAATTTATAAAGCGTCAAGAGCTACGCAATCGTCTCGCGAAGACGGAAGAACGCAATTTGTAATCGTTTTTATTACATTTATGTTAACGTTGAATTAAGCGTAACTATTTTAAAGGATAGTCTATTCATGTAGAAGAACCGTGTTTGATCTCTCAACATTCCGCTGCTTTTGTTGTTGTTTTTTTGTTGTTGTCTTTTTTTATTATTATTTTTTTTTAAATTTCCCTTGCATCTGACATAATGTTGTATACTTTGGAAAACTTTTTTTTTATAATATGAAAATGTTTTTGATATAAACGTTGTTTATATTATGTTGACGTTGTTGATAGCTTGAACATGATATTTATCGTTTAAAACTTGTTTTACAGTTGGGGGGAAAAATGCGGTAACAGAAATGTGCGTAGTTCTTTTGCATCTTCATTCAATCAACCGTGCATAATGAAATGCATGATCAGCACCCGTGCACATGCGAAAAGCAGTGTTTCACAAGTTGATCGTCCATTGAATGTACACAAACAAACTCTCCCCCCCCCTCCCCACCTATGCGTGGGACCAGACTTTGAAACCCGATTTTGAAATCAGACTTTAACACAAGGGTTCAATACCAGGCTTTGAAACCAGACTTTGAAACCCGATTTTGAAATCAGACTTTAACACCAGGGTTCAATACCAGGCTTTGAAACCAGACTTTGAAAGCAGATTTTAAAAAACCAGTGAAACCAAACTTTAAAAACAAATATTAAACCAGACTTTAGAAACCAGACTTTGGAATAGACTTTGAAACCAGACTTTGAAATTAGAATTTAAAATCAGACTTTGAAGCTAGAATTTAAAACCAGACTTTTTAACCAGACTTTTTAATTAGACTTTAAAAACAGACTTTTACACCAGACTTTTAAATCAGACTTTGAATCCACACTTTCAATCCCTCCAGACTTTTAAAACAGACTTTGAAACCAGTTTTTGAAACCAGACTTTTAAACCATACCTCCACAATACTTCACGTCGAATGAATTTTTAAAATAAAGCGATCGCTTTGTTAGAAAATGGCTTTAATGATGGTCGAATGCTAAACTTTACAGACAAAAGCAAAGATACATGGATTGGGGCCTACGATTTTTCGGGTAAATTTGATTTCCGCTGGGAGGATAGTGGTGAAGTGATAACGTCTGCACCGTGGGTGACAGACACGAGACGTGTAGGCAACGTGTGTGTCCTGTACACTGGGAATAACATGTTGAAGGATTCGGTCTGTAGCACGAAAGCAAGGATCATGTGCATGATTGAAGGTAGGTCTTCGATTCGTGGGGGAGCATTTTGTCTTGTGATTGCACACTTTGTCGAGCATCAGGAGCCAATGATTGCACAATTTTTCAATCATTAGCAGCTAACAATTGCACATTTCGTCAATCACTAGGAACTAATTGTTTCACACTTAGTCAACCACCAGCAGCTATTAGTAATTCTAATAAAAATTGGAAATATTTTTTTTTTTTAAATGTTAATATTCACGCCTGCGTATGAACGATAATAAATACATTCATTGTCCTATGATCAAGAGAAGGGTCATTCTGTCAAACTATTTTAACATTCAACCCAATGAACATAGAAAGTTTTTAAAAAAATAATGTAAACAATTTGAGTAGATAAATGTCATATGATTTGTTTTTTCCGAATCCTCATCTTTTGTTTATTTATTAGATATTTTGATTTTTTTCTTTCAATGTTTTTTTTTTTTGGTCGTATTAGATTTAAGCCACTTTGCAAAAGTGACTTATGTCGTTTCATTGTGGCCGTCTCAGACCAGTCAGGCAATCACTGTAATTCTCAACACAAACCTAACCATTCCACTGGAGGTGAGCAGGTCTTTCAGTAAAAAATGTGTTTGTCTGTGTAATATAAAATAATAACTTAATTTTTTTTTTGCCTACTTCCTAACAACTGTTACTATATATTCAATAACATTATAAAAACGATTTTAGTGGGGGTGGGAGGTTGGGGGGGGGGTTGATGTAATTTTTGTAAAGCTAAAATTCCTCACACAGCTTAGTCTTGCTGCATGGTTTGGTTTCTCACACTTTGCACACACTGTGTCACTGTCATGCATGAACTCGACTGTGCGCCAGAATGATAGCTCGTAGGCACCAGGACTAACAAGCGCTGGTAGGTGAGGAAAGGGAGCGGATACTGACGATGGTTGGTGGATCACGCATGTACAGGGACGACGTATTCTCGAAAAACAAGCCGACCATGGGGTACATCAGGCGGCCAACGGGTGGTCACTTGGGGGGTGTGTAGTAATTGGATAGATCTAGAAAGGCCGGCGCAGCGGTAGTGAGGCGAACATTCAAATAGCCATTGGGGTCAGACAATTTCGTAAGTCGTTGGTCTCGCGAGGACTAGGTATAATTATGCAACCGGCTTTCGGTGAGTGCTAGACGTATGTCAGAGGTTTTCCGTGAGGTCTATATATATGTTAGAGGCTTTCGGTGAGCCCTAAATATTATAGAGGCTTTTGGTGAGCCCTAAATATTTAGGGGCTTTTGGTGAGCCCTAAATATGTTAGAGGCTTTCGGTGAGCCATAATAAATATTTAAGAGGCTTTCGGTTAGCCCTAAATTTGTTAGAGGCTTTCGGTGAGGCATACTGTATACGAGAGGCTTTCGCAACAAAATTCGGTGGAATCAAGTTAAGATAAGAAAGTTCAGTCAAGTAGTTTGCGCTCCGTAGGGTCACGTCATAGAGTCCAGTGGGAAAGAAATTGCTTAGACGGACACAGTGAATGCTAGGCATTAAGTCGGTCATCAGTTAGTGCTATTGTCATTAAAGTGTGATGGACAGACATATGTATCTCATTTTTTTACAAGAACCATAGAATAGCACTAATAAATACATTTTATAAGGAAGACCTTAGTGCTAAAAATACTTAATTCACTAAATACACATTTTGAGATAATCAAGCTCAAATATTCTTTTTGTATATAAAATGTGATCATTTTCATACTTTTTTTTATTGTTTATATAAAGAGATTTGCGCACATTTTAATGTGTTCAATTTTTTGCTGTACACTTGGATAAACCGGAAAAGAAAAGGTCACAGTTTAGATTGATTTTGACAAAAATATGACTTTTACCACTAGGGTATACAATTTAGCTCTGTCGAGGTTGAAGTTTGTTTATTTATTTACCTATTTTTTCCGTGTGGATTATCAATGTCGTCTACGGTATGCATTTGTTGGTCTCAACAACACGACACACCAAGATATAAATGCTGACATCAAGAGTTTCCAACCTTTTTTGGTACGCTTACTCGTGCGATGGAAAAGGAAAACCAAATTTAAAAAAAAAAGGTGAATAGGTCAAATTGACATGTACAAGATCACGTGGTGCGGACACGCTTGCAGCCTAACCACTAGCAACCAAAACATGTTGGGGTTGTTCATCTATTGCACTGCCTGCCGGACCACTAGTAACCAACGCATGTTCGTTACATTACTGTAGTACCGTGTCTGCCGGTCCCTTAGTAGCCAAAGCATGTTGCTTTTGTTTTCCTATACTCTAACCAGATACAGCGTTGCCTTAAAAAAAATTATAAAAAGTGTCACATACAAATATAATCTATGTATATATATTTTTTTTTAAAAATGTTTACTTACTGACATGAATCCCAAGAGATTCCAGTTGACCTCCTTGTAGGGATGATTTACCTTGTTGCTCGCACCCCCTGATATGATTAATGTGGATGATCAATGTCGATGATAAAAGTCTGCAGTTAGAAGAAAAGTTCTCAAATGAAAATTGGTGTTTTAATTAATTTATAGTACTGTATCTTTTAAAAAAAACAATATCTTCACCAAATGCAAATCTCATTTGATTACAAGCCCCACCCCCACCTTTTTGCTGGTTCGCAAGATGTCACTTTACATTGATTACATAGCCCCACCTCCACCCTTTTGCTGGTTCGCAAGATGTCAATTTACATTGATTACATAGCCCCACCTCCACCCTTTTGCTGGTTCGCAAGATGTAAATTTACATTGATTACATAGCCCCACCCCCACCCCCCACCTTTTTGCTGGTTCACAAGATGTAAATTTACATTGATTACATAGCCCCACCCCCACACCCCCACCTGTTGCTGGTTCGCAAGATGTAAATTTACATTGATTACATAGCCCCACCCCCACCCTTTTGCTGGTTCGCAAGATGTAAATTTACATTGATTACATAGCCCCACCCCACCCCCACACCCTTTGCTTGTTCGCAAGATGTAAATTTACATTGATTACATAGCCCCACACCCACACCCCCACCTGTTGCTGGTTCGCAAGATGTAAATTTACATTGATTACATAGCCCCACCCCCACCCCCCCACCTTTTGCTTGTTCGCAAGATGTAAATTTANCCCCCCCTTTTTTTTTTTAACGGTTCAGCAGATGCAAATTTCTATTTATATACATGAATCGCCTTGCTGGCTTTAAAAATACTAAAAAAGAACTTTTAAAAAAAAAACTATTTTGTTAATGTTCATTGCCGACCATTTTTTTTTTCAACAGGTAGAGATGTTGAGGTACAGAAACTCTACCGTTTTAGAGCCAGTCTACGTCGTTTTCAATACTATTGAAGAAGCTTTATGGAACCTTGTGGGTTGTCCGTCATGTGGGTATGTTACGATTATGAAATTCAAATCTTCGAGTCATTCTGTCAAAAAATAAAAAAAATAATGCGGACACAGATTTTAAATCCAGGACATGTATCAAGCCGATTTCTATAGTATTGTTTTCTATCAATATACTCAAGGCAGTCTACTATATAGAGCACATGCTTTTGGATATATACCATTTAAAGCACATACTCTAGGACATCTACCATACAAAACACATCATCTAGGACATCTACCGTAAAATGCACATAATATCGGACATCTACCATATAAAGCACATGATCTAGGACATCTACCAAACAAAACACATAATCTAGGACATCCACCATACAATGCACATGCTCTAGGACATCTACCATTCAATGCACATGATCTAGGACATCTACCATATAAAACACATAATCTATAACATCTACCATATAATGCACATACTCTGGGACAGCTGACATTTCAAACAGATATTCACAACGGTGCCATCTGGAGCTAATAGGTGACAATAAGCATAAGGACAAGTCCATACAACGACTACGCCGGTAAAGGAAGGTGCATGTTTTAAGCGGGACTGCAAGATATTACACTTATGCATACCAGACGCCATTTTATGCTTATTTCAATTTCTTTTTTTCTTTTTTAAAGAAAGAAAGAAACCAAGACACAAGAAAATAAATCACCACCAGTTAAGATTAAAGTTTCCACCTTGCACTTAGGGCACTGAACAATCAGATGAGCATTTCTTCGTGTGCTAGCTGAAGTAGGCTCTATTGATCTACCGGTCTATAGAAAGGGAAAAAAACGTTGGAAAGGCTAATCAAATTAATATTTATTGTTAAACTGTTACTTTTCATATCGTGCCAAGTAGTGCGTAAGTTTTGCATTTGTAACAATGTAAATAGACGCCGATTTAAAATAATAGTACTTTTTTTTGTTTTGTTTTTTTAAATATGCCAGCTAAGACAAGTCTATCTGATAGGATTACCGGAAATTTGTTTGAGAGAAATTTCGTCGACGTGAAATTGATCGACGGAAGTTGGATAGAATGGAAATTTGATCGAACTGATGCTTTGTCGAATTGTTGTTTTTTTTTAGTTCATTCGGTATAATTTTGCGTCAAACTTCTTTCTGAACGCATTTCTTTTTTTCACTTTATAGTATAGTGCGTTCAAAAAGAAATTTGGCGCAAAATTAGAGCGTGTGAACTGAAAAAAAAATTCAAACAAGCTTCAGTTCGATCAATGTTCTGATCAATCGAATTTCCGTTCGACCAAACTTACGTTCGAAATTTCTTTCAAGCAAATTTCAGTATACGATCGGATACTGGTAAAATGCTAGACTTTCTCACAGAATGTTGCATTACTTTTCTCAATTAAAAAAACAACTATTTTTAGTTCCCGAGAGGCAGCGGAGACTGAAAGCTTAAAGCTTGAAGGGACAGGCTGGTTTCAAGTGTACGTGGTCTTCCAGGACGATGAGATGGTGTCTGTGCTCACAGCGTACCCGACCACAAGCTGGGGCCACCTTTACTACATTTTTACCCTTGAGTAATACATTCTGTGCTTCTGTGCACCTACGTCCCGTGGCTGTCAACCAATGTGTCAAACCGTTTAAACAATATATATGTATTGTTTCTGTCATGCATTTCCGTCCATCCATCTGCAAGTCTGTCTTTAAGTCAATCAGCCACTGTGTCTGTCAGTCATTCAGTCTGTCAGCCTGTCAATTAGTCAGTATGTCTGTATATATGTGTTTCAGTTTGTAAAAATTTCTGTATGTCCATTTGTATGTCCGTCAGAATGTCTGCTTGTATAAATGTGTGCCCATCTATCATTATGTCTGTCTATCTGTCTGTCTGTCGGTCAGTATGTCTATCATTTTGTCTGTCTGTCTGTCTGTCAGTAAGGCTGTCAATCAGTGTGTATTTTTCTCGGTCGGTCAGTCACTCATTCACTCTGTATGTCTCCATGAAAATGTCTGTCTGTATGTCAGTCAAACAGTATGTCTGTCGGTCAGTCTGTTAGTCTGTCAATCATTCTTTCTTTCCGCATGTTAGCCTGTGAGTATGGTAATAAGTCTGTCTGTCAGTCTGTCCTTGTGAATGTATATCTGTATTTCAATCAGCCTTTCAGCTTGTGTGTATATCTCTCTCCGTTTGAATGTCTGTCTGACTGAGTATCTGTCAATTAAGCCATGCAACGATCGGCGCAATCATCCGTTCATACATCCATTGGTTCGTATATCTGCAGTCCCACATAACAAACTCTCCACATATAACAAACTCTCCACATATAACAAACTCTCCACATATAACAAACTCTCCACATAACAAACTCCACATAACAAACTCCCCACATAACAAACTCCCCACATAACAGACTCCCTACATAACGAACCTCTCACATAACAGACTCCCCACATAACAAACCTCCAACATAACAAACTCCACACACATAAAAAACTTCCCACATAACGAACGCTGTTCTAGAACGGATTAATTTCGTTTTGTGTGTAATGACCCCCTGTAAATTGTGCCATTAATTTCTATCATGCACGCCAATTGTTTCATTATCCCATTCCGTCTAAGCGTAACTTTTCCCATAGACATCAGATACGTTGTGATTTTAAATGTGCTTCGTCCCGTTTTCAATATAGGCACAGTGCCATGTTTACAGTGGCTACAAGCGTCGATACACAAGTGACTATAGACCTTCAGGTTCACCCTGACGATGCTGTTATTTTGTTTGCCAAAGCTAGCTACACCAGTGGCGACAGACTGCAGTATACGACTGCAGGGTAAGTTAATCGTGTAGCTAGGTATAACGGTGGTGACACACTGCGGTATACAGCTCCAGGGTAAGCTAAGCATGTAGCTAGGTATACCATTGGCGACACACGGCGGTATACGACTCTGGGGCAAGCTAAGTGTTTAGCGAGGTATATCATTGGCGACACACGGCGGTATACGACTCTAAGGTCAGTTAAGCGTGTAGCTGCGTACACCATTGGCGACACACTGCGGTAAACGACTCTAGGGCAAGCTAAGCGTATAGCTGCGTACACCAGTGGTGACACACTGCGGTATACGACTCTAGGGTAAGCTAAGCGTATAGCTGCGTACACCATTGGCGACACACTGCGGTATACGACTCTAGGGCAAGCTAAGCGTATAGCTGCGTACACCAGTGGTGACACACTGCGGTAAACGACTCTAGGGTAAGCTAAGCGTATACACCAGTGGCAAAATACTAACATTATTTTTGTAATTAAATTTTTTTAGTATTTATTCAGTGAAGAATTTCCTCGTTAAATCAAAAAAAAAAAACCAACAAATCTAATTCTATGAAAAGATGCATGTAAATTTTGTCCCTTCAACCGGGAATTCAACAACAAAAAAATAATTTAAAAAAAATATTATTCTGGAAAAACGGGATGTGCCGAAATTGTAAAATAAATGAGAAAATCGAATTAATTTTTTATTAAAAATATAACAAAGTGCTATCTTGTTAACCGCCAAAAAAAGCAAACACTTAATATAAATGTATGGTTCTTCTTATTGCTGTCCGCAGAATTCATAGCCTACTAGTTCATATGTGCGAAGTTGAAGCAAGGGTTTCTTTTACAAGTGAGTTTAAAAAAAAAAAAAAAAAAAATTTCTTAAAACCTTTTTTTCAATATTTGTAATTTTAAAATAAGTTCTTCTTATTGCTGTCCGCAAAATTCATAGCCTACTAGTTAATATGTGTGAAGTTGAAGCAAGGGTTTTTTTTAAAAGTGAGTTTAAAAAAAAAAAAAAAAAAAATTTCTTAAAACCTTTTTTTCAATATTTGTAATTTTAAAATAATCTCACTCAAAGTATGTTAAAATTAGGTCGTCAATCAACTCGTAGTTATTACAGATGTATTTTAATTCCACACTTAAGCTTTTTAATTAATTTGTTTTATTGTTCTCAGAGTTTAAAACTATATAGTTTGTATTTCCCATAAGTCATCGTAATTTGTCTACAATATATATATATATAATTGTACATTCGAATAGTGTTCAACAAAGCGGACACATACTGTCTGACTGTTTATGTTTTATAACCTGGAAGAGAATTTATCACTAATGTTATCGTTTTATTTTTTTTTATTTTTTTTTAGTTGGCTTTTTCCATCAAATAGTTTCACTTTTTTTTTTCAAGTAAATGTCTCTAAATTTTAAGTAAGTATGTCTTATATTGACGTTACAAAGCTGTAAATACAATCAAATACATCTTTTAAAAAAAAAATAATTAAATAAGCAAAAGTTTGTTTAAATTAGTTTTTTTAAAAAGAAATCCTGTATCGAACTATTTTTTAAAAAATACTTTATATTACATTCGCTTCTTTTTGTGGGTGGCTGACCGGGTGACTGACTGGCTGACTCACTTGCTGACTGGCTGACTAGCTGACTGGCAGGCTGGCTGACTCGTTCACTGGTTTGGCTTGCTGGCTGGCTGACTAGATGGGTGGCTGACTGGCTTGCTTGCTGGAAGACTGTCCGAGTGGCAAAAATCTTGGCATGGCAAATTAGCTCACTTTCCGTCAAGCTATCGAGCTGAAGCGTTGCACATAAACTCGTTGACAATGGCAACGTAGCCTTTCAAATGTTCAGCCCCACCAACCGACACAAACCTCTATGAATCAGTTTTTCTTGTTTTCAAAAGGGGGATTATAAAATAACATTCCCAATAACTGCGGAATATGAGATTCATTAACAAAAAAAAATCGCAAGCACATTTGGGGCGTGAAGTTTTATTTTGTATTTTCTGAAATTGTTTGTGAATTAAATCTGCTGTCATTAGAATATTAATATGGTTAACTGGCGTATAGCGAAATGTGTTGGTTCGAGACTTGGACAGGGGGGTGGGGACTAATTGGTGTTTCTTTTAAAGTGCGTTAACTTGTATGCATGTCTTGTCAAATGTTTAACTCCACGCCTCCATTACTTGAGGAAGTGTTGCCCAGTTCGTCAGCCTCACTTTATCGTCCTTGCCTACACCTCTTCATTACTTGAGGAAGTGTTGCTCAGTTCGTCAGCCTCACTTTATCGTCCTTGCCTATCACCCCTTCATTACTTGAGGAAGTGTTGCTCAGTTCGTCAGCCTCACTTTATCGCCCTTGCCTATCACCCCTTCATTACTTGAGGAAGTGTTGCTCAGTTTGTCAGTCTCACTTTATCGTCCTTGCCTATCACCCCTTCATTACTTGAGGAAGTGTTGCCCAGTTCGTCAGCCTCACTTTATCGCCCTTGCCTATCACCCCTTCATTACTTGAGGAAGTGTTGCTCAGTTCGTCAGCCTCACTTTATCGTCCTTGCCTATCACCCCTTCATTACTTGAGGAAGTGTTGCTCAGTTTGTCAGCCTCACTTTATCGCCCTTGCCTATCACCCCTTCATTACTTGAGGAAGTGTTGCTTAGTTCGTCAGCCTCACTTTATCGCCCTTGCCTATCACCCCTTCATTACTTGAGGAAGTGTTGCTGTGTTCGACAGCCTCACTTTATCGTCCTTGCCTATTTTGTTCCAATGATAAGAATTAGTCAAGGCGACAGAAAAAGACCCCAAGATGCAGTGAATGACCAGTTGTGTTTCATATGTCTGAACGTGCTCTTACGCATTCCACGTCGCATGAGACAAAGCACTCATAGATTTCATTGTGTCCATGTCATAGCGCCTACTGCACCCCCCTGCGAGTTTTAGTTCCGAGTTTGCCTTCTCTTAGATGTGTTGCCGTCCACCGTCAACGAGTCTCATCTACCCGGGACGCTGGTGCTTTCTTTGCTTGTCTAAGCTGGGGATTAAACTCCAGTCCACAAGCTTGGGATTGACTCAGTTTAGACTACTCAGTCACCCATCACCCAATATCTAAATAGCAATCCTAAGTTACAACCCAAATACCCCATTCACAAATACAACCAAAATCCATCCACCTGTACTACACAAATACGAGTACTACTCAAATGCCCCATCCACCTGTACTACACAAATACGAGTACTACTCAAATGCCCCATCCACCTGTACTACACAAAAACGAGTAATACCCAAATGCCCCATCCACCTGTACTACACAAAAACGAGTAATACCCAAATGCCCCATCCACCTGTACTACACAAATACGAGTTCTACCAAAATGCCCCATCGACCTGTACTACACAAATACGAGTACAACCTAAATGCCCCATCCACCTGTACTAAACAAATACGAGCACTACCCAAATGCCCCATCCATCTGTACTACACAAATACGAGTACTACTCAAATGCCCCATCCACCTGTAATACACAAATACGAGTACTACTCAAATGCCCCATCCACATGTACGAACTTGATTTCCCATTAACCTGTACTACTCAAATATACCGTAATAGAGAAATAATCAACAACAACTTCCACCTGTACTACCCTAATACAGCACACCTTGGTTTACATGCTTATTTCCCATTCACTAATCGTCAGACTCTAATATGCTTTTCATGCTAAACTTTAATTCAGGGGTCTCCAAACTTTTGAGCCCGAGGGCCGCATTAACTTTCAAGCAGCAGTTCGGGGGCCGCATACACACTCGAGGTCCAAATAAAAAAGAATCAATACACAGATGTTGTTTCTAATTATATATGTATTATTATTTCATTCAGTTATTGTTTAATAACACATTGATACACGACACATTAACACCGTATTAGTATTAGTATGAATGGTGAAATTGTTTCCTGGATGCTAAAATAGCAGTGATCAGCAGACATTTCTTAATTTAGATTTGATGTCCTTAACATCCACAGTGACCTGAGATGATTATCGGACAAATTTGTTCTCAAATTGTTCTCCACTTATTTCGTTCTTGAAAATGTTTGTTCACACAGGTATGTTGTTCACACAGGTATGTTGTTCCAAAGTTTAAAAGGTACATTGACGCAAATGTGTTGGCTTTAGGTAAGTCTCCCTTGGGCGAACTAGTTAAAAAAAACACTGGTCCTTCTTTGAAATTGTCCCTAAGGAGGTCATTTGCTTGCAACTCAATGACCTCCAGGTGCAGTTCATCTGGGTGACTGGCCACATCTGATTCAAATGGGTTTTGAAAACGTCTCACTTCTTCTGCCTTTAAATCCAAGTCAGAAAACCGCTGCTGACACTGCAGCTGGAGGTCTTTGATGATCTCGCATAAAAATGACGTGGGGAATTCCGCTGTTGCTTCAGCCATGAAGATATTGCACTGCTGAAAGTGTGTGAAGTTGTTAGCCTATGTATTTGTTCCAAAAAAACAAGAAGATTTTGGATCTGAAGGCCTTTAGAAAGGTGTATAGATCAGAAACTAGATTTTCCTCTCCTTGTAGTTTAAGGTTCGGAAAATTCAAATGACTAGTTATGTCTGCAGCAAAGGCAAATTTCCAAACCCACACTTCATCAGACACTAATGGCTGTGGCTTGCCTTTACTTTCCAGGAAGTCACCTATTTCCTTTCTTAACTTAAATACTCTGCTCAGAACTTTCTCACAACTTCGCCATCTGATTGCTGTGTAAATCTTGCGATTCTGTGTCTATCTTTTAACATGTCTCTGAACTGTCTATTGTTGAGCCCATGTGACCAAATTAAATTGACCCTCTTGACCACAGGATTCAGTACACTGCTAATGCCCACATATTTTTCACACAAAGCTTTCTACTGAATAATACAGTGCAGGAACATTGGTTGCAGAATTTTGTTTCTCATTACACATCTGCTTCACTTGTCCAACCAAGCCTTTCTTTATGCCACTCATGTTCTTTCCTCCATCAACAGTCAGGCAACTGAGGTTAGTCCAGTCCAAGTTATAATCAGCAAATGTTTGTTTTTTTTTCAACTCATTGAATATATCCTCTCCTGTAACAGTGTCATAAAAGCTATGACGTGAAGCAAGATCTTGTGTTATTTTCATGTCTTCTTCCACACCTCTAAAGAACACAAGCAGTTGAGAGGTGGAACAGCTGTCAAGCGATTCATCAATTTCAATTAAAAATTTGCGAAACTTGCTTGCATTTTTCGCTATTTGAGTCACAATGTTTTCACCCATGTCTGCAAAGCTCCGCAAATATATATGGCGTTATATCATCTCATTGACTGTGAACGGAAGTAGAAAAACTAAGCAGCTTCTTGGGTTTTGCCAAGACATGTTTGGTTAGAAAATATAACGCACTACTGCGCGCCTCTAATTTAATTCGGTAAAGACATAACGTCCACGTAAGCGGCGTCTGATCTTGGCAGAATACACATACATTTCCGTATTTTTTTTTCCGTAGACAAAAAGTTCTCTGCGGGCAGCATGAGAGGGCCTTGCGGGCCGTAGTTTGGGGACCCCTGCTTTAATTTATAGGTCATCTGGCAGCTCATAAACAATACAATCAAACTGATTTTATCAGATATTTTTTTTTTTTGGCGTCGTGATGGGGGGAAAAACGGTCATGAAACTGCAAACGCAAGTCAGAATTGACTCCATCTAAAAACATTCGTCATGGAATGGGTCTCTTGCGCTAAATGTGTGTCATGGAAATTTTGGAATTTTAACAAGAAGCCGTATCGTCTAGACCATACTTGGTGGATACGGAAATAAGTACTGTTTTCGCACCGATTTCGATATTTTTTTTAAAAAATGTATATTTCATTTAACTTAGTAGTTTCATAGTGATTTGGATAAACCGAGACCTTTGGCCGAATTTGGCTCACGGGTTTAGCTTACCCTTCAGCCCCAATTCACTACTCCACTAATGTATGTAGCACCTGCTATAGGTCTACGTTTCTATCTACACCCTTCAACTGTTTGAACATGTTTGTGCACCAAACAAGAGAGTACCACAATGCATCACCTAGAACTGTTCGAACTGCACCATCAACGTCCCCATTGCTGAAAATAGTCGTCTCTTTTTATTAAAAAATCATAATATAGTAGTTGATCGAAGCAACCCCACTCTTGCAAATCATTACTGGATTTTCTGGACATTTAGAAATCAAAATCTGATCAGCTTGATTAAAATTTAACATTTCGTACAGTGAGCCAGTTGAGTTAAACGCACAGGCAAAAAAAAAAAGAAAAGAAAAAAGTTTTTCTGTTATAGGAAAGATAATGGCGCATGAACAATTCACATTCACACTTCTTCATATTTCAATTAGATACGAAAGTGATAGGAAACAGACCAGTGGGCGTGATAGTAGGCACCTGCCCCAGAAAATCTGAAAAGACATGTGGAGGACATATCACAGAAGATCAAGGGAAGATGACGCATGAAGGAATCATAGGTAAGTTATAATGATCTAACTGTATCACGGCATAAGTTGAGATTTTGACTTTTTACCAAGCTAGGACGCTTTACGATACATTCAAAGATTACAGGAACTGTAATTGGTTCTAGGCCTTAAGTAAGTCTTCAGCGTATTAAAATCAATAAATAATTCTGTTTATACTCAATTTGTTTAATTCTATNTATATATATATATATATAAAATGTATTGCTGTTTATAAATATCGGATACATCTAAGTGAACTTTAATGAAGACATACATTTAAGAGCAGTC
Organism: Lymnaea stagnalis; assembly: GCA_964033795.1. Classification (NCBI taxonomy): domain Eukaryota; kingdom Metazoa; phylum Mollusca; class Gastropoda; family Lymnaeidae; genus Lymnaea; species Lymnaea stagnalis. The sequence goes on from CAXITT010000119.1 coordinate 755,032, forward strand.
AGGGGATTGAAGAATTCCGTCTGGTTAATGCAATGACTCTTTAGGGGCGTCATTCCAGTTTTTTTTCGGGTCTGGCGCTAATCCAAAACTTGTTCGGCTTGTTACGCTTTTTATTACTGGTGGCGGCGCCTCAGTATATGACGATTTAAATAACAACCTGCAAATTAGGGGTGGGGGGAAGGGGCAAATGCCCCCACCTTGCCCTACCTAAATGACGTTCCTGTAACTAGGGCTTAACCGGGGACCGATTTTTTTGTTTACACCAGGTCCTGGTATTTTGAGATAATTCTTTGGCTATAATAACGTAGCCTAACTGTGTATATACTTTTGTCAAAAGATCACATCCATTTATATCGGGATATAGAGTTAATAACATGTGGGTCCGAGTGTGACCTAAAAAACGTTTTCTTCCTATGTTCTATAATATAGGCCGGCCTTAAACAATAGACCTATATTCAGTCCTCCCTCCTAACTGATGGTCTTTAAACAATAGTCCTAGTCCTACATTAGTGCCATGGTTCTTGGTTGATTCATATAATAGCAGCTTCCGAAAAAATTCAACCATGTTACGCGAGCTCAACCATCACGCACGACGCACGCTCCTTGACAGTTTTTCCCACTAATATAAAACATGTTGAGTAGGGAAGGACTGGTTGTGAAGAAGAAAGAAATAGAAAAACAAGGTATTTTAACCCTTGAATCAAAAGACAGGACAATAGCTGCTGGTTGGCCGAGCGGTCTAAACTGTCTCAAAACAAATAACCGTTGGTCTGGAGTTCAATCCCCATCAAAGCCATCCCAAGCACTCCGGGTGGATGGGACTCGTTAGCCTTGGACGGCAACCCATCTAAAAGAAGGCAAACTCTGAATTAAAACCAGGAGCCAGAATGATCAACAAATTGATCGTGGGCCCCTCAAATATAAGAAGAAGAAGAAGATGTTGAAGTTTCGGCTTAGAGACTTCTTCGGCGAACAGGTCAAATAGAAGTACGACAAGAAACAGAGCCCAGTTAAACAAACATATTTGATCCCCCCCCCCCTTTTTTTTTTAGATCTTTTGATTGAAGCTTTAACATAACTTGTTTTACTATTGCATTTACAAAGCTTGAATGGAGTCATTCAATTATTATGTGAAAAGGAAGCAGCTGAATCGCAAGCTAAATATATAAAGAGATAATAAAGGCTTCGGTTGGGATTGAACTCCAGACCTAAGGCCGTCCTGTGATTTCAGTAATGTTAACTTCCAGGATTGTGGGCCTCTTAAGAAACTGTACAAAAAATCTATTTTACTTCAATTTTCAGACATGATGCCCCCTGATACATTCTACGGTGTCGAGTTCATCTCCCCTGGCAAAATTGAATATTTTCTAGACACCTACCTGGTCGTCTTGGCGACAGCGGACAACACCCTGCTCACGTATTCAGAATCGCCTGAAAATAGCGTGAAGAAATTTATAGAAAAGGCCGGCGTCTTTCATGAAAATGTAAGACACTTATCATAATGAAAGATTTGTAATGTAAGACACTTATCATAATGAAAGATTTGTAATGTAAGACACTTATCATAATGAAAGATTTGTAATGTAAGACACTTATCATAATGAAAGATTTGTAATGTAAGACACTTATCATAATGAAAGATTTGTTTTTGAAAGGTAACCCGGCCTTTTATTTTATTTAAACGTACCGTTATAGAATGTTCATTTGGCGATAGGTCTAGCTCACATAACGAACATTCTATAATATTTGAATGTGCGTCTGGCTCACAAAAAAATTGTCGAATATGCATTCGAAGAACAGCCTGGCTCAAATAACATTATAGAAGGTTCATTTGACGATAAGTCTAGCTCACATAAAGAACATTCTAAAATATTTGACTAGACGTCTGACTCACAAAAAATGGTAGAATCTTCATTCGAAGATAAGTCTAGATCAAATAACACCATAGAATCTTCAATGAACGATGAGGCTCGCTTAAATAACAATATACAATAATTATGTAGCGATACGACTAGCCCTCATAACATAATACAATTTTCATTTGGCGATATGCTTAGCTCACATAACATTATAGAATGTTCTTTTGGCGATACGACTAGCTTACATTATATTATAGAATGTTCATTTGGCGATACGACTAGCTCACATAACATTATAGAATGTTCTTTTGGCGAAACGACTTGCTTACATTATATTATAGAATGTTCATTTGGCGATACGACAAGCTCACAACACATGATAGCATATTCATTTGGCGATAAGCTTAGCTCACATAAAAAATATATATTAGTCATTTGGTGATACGTCTAGCTCATATAACCGTATAGAATATTCATTTGGTGATAAGCTTAGCTCACATAAAAATATATAATAGTCATTTGGAGATACGTCTAGCTCACATAACATTATATTTTAATTTTGGTTTGCATTTCTATGTTTAATTAGTTCTTAAATAAGTGTTTGTAAAAATTATGAGTTCATTAAAAAAATAATAATGATAAAAAAAGAAAACTGTTCTTCGTCAATCGAATATCTAACACAGCTTTTCTAATATCAAGTATACATTGCTGCTGTGGAAAAAAATAAGGTTTTAATTTTTAACGGACCGAAATATTTTAGATACATATAATTGTAAAAATTGTTGGATTTCGATAAAGCTTTGAAATAGATGTATTAAACAACAACAATTTGTGTCAATATAACAATATAAGGTAAGCTTTAATGATACATTTACAGAATTACAAAAGCATACGTTTCGGCACCTGCCTTAATCAGTACAACAAAAAGACAAATAAGTATAAATTAAATTTCCATAATATAATATATATATATATATATATATATATATTATATTATGTAAATTTAATTTATACTTATTTGTCTTTTTGTTGTACTGATTGTACTGTATATATACAGATATCCTACCTAAAAAAAAGAGGGGAGAAAAAATGGGAGTGGGCGAAAAAAACAGACAGAAGCAAAGTGAAGACAAGTGTAAAGGAAGTGATTTAAGCAAAATTGTAAAAAATCAAACAGGAAAAAGATATGGCAGCTAGGTAAAATAGTCGATTTGGTTTATTCCACATGGAGACAACGTACCAAATCCTGTTATTAATTAAACAGCTTTACCAGCACAAGTCACAACGTGATTTACACCATCATTTGGAAAAAGTGTGGTAAAATATATGTAGGAGAGACGGGTCGTCGCCTTGGAGACCGGTTCAGAGAACACCTCTATAACATAAATAAGCAAGCTCTCTGTCCGGTCTCCAAACTTGTCAATAGCCCTAACCATGATGGTATCTCAGACATCGCAGTTATTGATATACTGTATACTAATAGCACAACAGATAGGATTTACATGGAGAATAAATTAATATCACTATTTGGTACGTTGTCTCCATATGGAATAAACCAAATCCACAATTTTACCTAGCTGCCATGTCTTTTTCCTGTTGGGTTTTTAAAATTTTGCTTAAATCACTTCCTTTAAACATTACTTTACTTTGGTTCTGTCTGTTTTTTTCGCCCACTCCAATTTTTTCTCCCCCTATTTTAGGTAGGATATCTGTATATATAATATATTATGTAAATTTAATTCTTCTTTGTCTTTTTGTTGTACTGATGAAGGCATGTGCCGAAACGTATACATTTGTAGTCTGTAAAATTATCATTAAAGCTGACCTTATATTGTTATATTGACACCAATTGTTGTTGTCTAATTCATCTAGATATACATAAAATGTTGCAAATAAGAAAAGGAAAGAAATACAGGGACAATAATAATAATTAGTTGGTGAATATTTGATTAATTCAAAATGTTAAATGCATCTCTTTCAATTCCATCCTCCATATACCTTGCCCTACTATTTCCTTAACACAGCTTGAACGCATTCCTCGATTTATTATCCTTTCTCAAATCTTCAAATTTCAAAGAATTATATGTCTAAATATGACAAAGTTCTTGATTTTTTTGTGTTAATCTTCATATAAAAAACCCATTTAATTAAAAATGAGTCAACTTTTTTTCAGATTAAAAATGTCTCCCAGCCATTCCTGATTCTGAGTTCAAACCGTGTCGGACTGATCTTGATACAAAACTTACCTTGCACCGGTGAAGTTAGGGCAGGTGGTTCTGCTTTTCTTCAGCCGTTGGCATTATTTTCAAATCATTACATCCTTTTGTAAGCCTCTGCCGGGTAGTTTAAAACAAGTAGTTTCTATATATCTGCACATTGATCTATATGTCTACCTTTCGTTCAATATCACCGTCTTTATTTCTTTCTATTTTTTTTTTGTAGTTATAGTATTCTTTGTTGTATATCCTCCATATTTCTGTTTATTTGGTTATATGACTGTAATTTTTAGGAATTATGGCTTACAGCTAATGAAAAATGTGTTCCACAAGATTTAATTTTATTTTACTGTATAGAGATTTATTATATTTTTTAGAATTGTTTATAAAAAATATAGACTCCACCCACACCAGAATTTGATAATATGTATGACTGACGGTAATTGTGTGCATTGAGTAAAATGTGTGAGCTGATTGTCCTGTGTTGTTGTAATGTTGTATGACTGGACGTGGTGAGCTGTTCTCACAAATGTTTAAAACTTAAATGTGTGAATATTGGTTGGAGAGCTGGAGTGAGTGATCATGTGAAGTTAGGCCTAACAAGAATGCGGAATGAGGACTAAAGATTAGTTGTTACACAGACCACAACGAGTTGGGATTATTGTTTAATATGACAAAACCCCAATGTTTCCATTGCAGTATCTCAGATGAAAGCCTAAATCATTTCATTGTTATCACGTTCGCCACGACTGATTATAAGACTATCGAAGTTCAAAATCTTGAAATGTCTTCGAGGTAAAATGTTATTACAAATTTTTTGAAAGCTCGATTTCCTAGAATTTTTTTTGTCTTTTTTTTTTTTCATCAAGTGTGTATCTGGAATGTGCCGTCTCAGCTAAAGTTTGTGGAAGCTATTTGATGCTTTAAGCCTTTTACCATTTTACTTGAATGTTGGGATCAAAGAGTGCTTAGTTCGTGCAGGAACTCGTATTTCTCCATGCTAATTTTGAGACCAAAGATTGTGCGGACATTAGAGAAATTAGCAACACTGTTTGGCAGGCCTGCAATACTCAAACTGTAAGGTTAGCCGTAATAGAAAGATATTAAGAAAATAATTTAAAAAAAAAAAAAAAAAAAAAAAAAAATTAGAAAAATTAGCAACACTGTTTGGCAGGCCTGCAATACTCAAACTGTAAGGTTAGCCGTAATAGAAAGATATTAAGAAAATAATTTAAAAAAAAAAAAAAAAAAATAATAATATTTCGTTATTTCGCGGGTCGAAAAAATGTTGTGCGGGCCTGCTGTATCGCATATCCGCTTCTGATCCAGTCTTCGGAAATACAGCTACAAATGGGGAAACGGGTAATCGAGACCATCAGCGCCCTTTACTTTGGCAGCACACTACCCCAAAGCGTGACAAACGAGGTCAAAGTCAACCTCCGAATAACCAGAGCAAACTAGGGCGAGAAAATATGCCTAACAACGTGTGGATCAAAAGATGTATCAGCACTCATACAAGATAAAAGACTACAAGGTTTAGATGCACCCCGCATTTCTCGGTGAATGTGAATGGTCCATCAATCACCATCTTGATGCATTCCCAACACTTCTCTGTGAATGGTCCATCAATCACCATCTTCATGCATTCCCAACACTTCTCTGTGAATGGTCTATCAACAATCATTTTGATGGATTCCCTACACTTCTCTGTGAATGGTCTATCAACCATCATTTTGATGGATTCCCTACACTTCTCTGAGAATGGGAATGGTCTATCAACCATCATTTTGATGGATTCCCTACACTTCTCTAAGAATGTGAATGGTCTATCAACCACCATGTTCGTGCATTCCCTACACTTCTCTGTTAATGTAATGGTCTATATGCCACCATTGAAGAAAGGCTAGCCGATTTCACGCAACAAGCCTCAGAAAAAACCTATACATTAAAGAGAAGGACTAAGTCGATTTTGGGCAATGGAATCTGACATTCTTTATTTTATACATTAATTTTGTTATATCTTTTGTTTCAAGGCCCCAATTTGAAACAGTCAGTGGCAAGAAGAGGATGAGTGTCTTAGTGCTGAGCGTGAGTAAAGAAACGCGCCAGGTCAAGGGCCAAGGAAACTTTGGGTGCATCATGTACGGCGTGTACAGAGAGAGCTTATCACTGTATTCAATACTCCCAAAGGTGACCTACTTTGTATGGCATGATCCAGCGGGTGTCAACCTGTGACTCGTGAAACCTTTTGGGGTCGAACGATCTTTAGACAAGGGTGGCCTCTGAAAAATCAAAAACACATATTTATGAAGTAGGAAACGAAATAATTTTATGCTGGGGCGGGGGGGGGGGGAGGTGGGTCACCACAACATGAGGAGCTGTTTTAAAGGATCGCGGCATTAGGAAGTTTGAGAAATACTGGCATAATCCATTTATTATGCTACAATACGTTAGGCTAATTACATTTTTCTTTCAACAATTATTCAACAGCTTTCTATTTATATAATAACACACGGAAATGTATTTTTTTTAAACTTACCACGAGTTTGTTTAGTGCAAGTTTGTGCACATTTTTAATGCGGAGGGCCACGTTGACAAATGTAAACAAATTAAGGGACCACATGCATACTATTTCCAATATTTACATGTCGATCAACATTTCTCTATATTAAAATCGGTGAAACCGCATTTTCGAATCATATGACAAAAGTCAAGGACTCTTTAAAAAAAAAGAAAATTAGAAAGAAAGTTGATGAAAAATGTTCAAACAATAACAACGGGAAAGGAAACGGTAACATTCAACAAAGTACGTTTTAAACAAAGTAATTTTTTTTACTTCTAAATGAAGAGTCGATTTTTCAAAACGCGAAATCCATTATTTTCGGGAAATGAGATAACTGTTCAGTCTTGTAGAGCAAACCAGGTTCCCTTTGGGACATGTTCAAGTTTAACAACAAAAGAAATTTTAATCCTATATTATTTTATGTCAAAAAGGATTTTATTTCAAAACACGGTGTGAATTTTTTTTTTTTTTATTATCAAAATGCTGTATATATTTTCGGACCAATCCGTGAGATTGGCAAGCTGATTCTGTGGTGTTCTGCGCATGCGCACTTAACACCACAAAGCGAAACAAAAACAAACAATGGCGGATAGCAACGGCCTGGATGAAGGTGTTGTTTGTACTATAAAATCGTGAAAATAAAAAGAAAAAAAAAGCTCAACACGATAAAAAGAAAAATCATTTCGTCATTCAAGCGGAGGAAAGATCCCCTCGGTTACGTGTAATTACGATAAAGGATTCTGCCAGGTGAGTTACCGGTAACGTTATTCAATAACCACTAAAGTTCATTTATATCAACATGATAAAACTGATGGTTACTACACATCAGAAGTGTTAAGGAAATGAAAATAAAAATTTGCTTTACAGGGTTAGCTGTGTTATTCAATCTGTCACTTGCAGAGCCAGCCATTACAGAAGAAAGGGTGCTCAAGGACAGAAATGTTTTCTCTCTGATCTGAATGTAAATGAGAAGCATCGACATTTCCTGGAATAAAAACCAAACTGCTATTAGTGATGCTGCACACTCTAAATCAGACACCTCATTACGTTCTATTTTTTGTTGTTATAAATTCAAATAAAATGATTTGTGAATTGAACATTATCTTCATTACTTTTGTTTAGAATTCAGATTTATAAAAACAAATCATGCAGACTTATAACACTCTAGACTTTACACTATAACGGGGGACTTTCCAGCATTTATAATATTGATCTGTTAAAAAATAATAAAAAACATTAATTATACACAATTATATAATGTATACATATATGATACAATTTATTTTATTTGTAAAACCGTAAATAAATACATTTTGAATAACCAACTTTTCCATTTTCATCATAATCTAACTTATATTTTGTATATAAACCTAAATTAACACTTACTTTTCATCATAATCTAACTTATATTTTGTATATAAACCTAAATTAACACTTACTTTTCCGAAAATTTGAGCCATCTTTGCGTAGCAGAACAAATCGAAATCTCAAAACGACAAAAATGGAGGAAGAGCATTTTGAAAATCGACTCTTCAAATGCCTTCGAGGGCCGCATAATAATCAGTTGCCGTGCCGTATACGGCCCGCGGTACGTGGTTTGCCCACCCCTGGTTTAGAGAATACAATTTGATCATTCTTATCCGTTTGCCATTTGGACATTTGGTATTTTTAGCGTTCAGGACTAACATTTTAAAAATCATTCCAGTAGTTATTTATTTTCGAATCCCTCAAAGCACAATGTTTATTTTTTTTTTTAAAGTCATCTAGTAAATTATAAGAGAGTGGGATAAGCTTAAAAGCGCTTATAACAGCGTGGGAATTCAATAATAATAGTTGGGCACCGTAGTTAATGAACGCCTCTCCCGCTATTTAGTTTGGTGACGTAATTATGACGTACAGTCTATACCAGGGTTCACTAAACTAAGGCCATCGTGCCGGCTCAGAACTGCGGCGTTATTTCATCACGACCGCCAAAAGTACTTGAAATTGCTTGATAAAACGCATGGGACACGGGAAGTTGTGGTACAATTTAAATTTAAATATTATATTTAGACTTAGGTACATCGGTGGGAAAAAAAAAGTAAACTATTATTAATTTTACAGGTATATAGAGTAAATTTCAATTTGAATAAAAAAAAATGAGACCAAAATTAACTTTCTACTTTATTACATTTTGAGTTATGTATTGTTATATATTTACAATAGATATAATGAACACTCTTACTCACTGGCTTTTCTTGTGACAAATTAATCTCTTGTTTTAAGTTATGGCTCGTTCACACAGTGCACACAACAAAGGACGATACCATAGAGAAATACTATAATAAAGTTACGACACGGAAAAACAGTTGCCAATTACAATTAGTAAGATTTAATTTTGTAATAATACAATTACACAACAAAAGAAATATAAATAAAAATCATCAAGTTACAGAGTATGGGAAAATCTTGTACCGGTACTCAATTAGTGCAATGTGCCAATTAATAATGATGAATGAAGAGTGCGAATAAACACAATGAGCAAACAAAGAATAATACACATCTCGTGAAGTTAAAAAATATCTATTAATCTCCGTCTCTCTGTGTCTACGTGTCTGTCCATCCCCTAATATATGCAGCGTAAGTCCTGCCTTCCAGAAACTACTCAGCATTTGTTTACGTTTCTCGGCAAATTGTGAACGTTCGACAATAAACTAGGAGACAGACTAGCCAAGTTTCATTAGTAGTCGGTAGTAAACACGATACATCAAAGAGATTAAACCACGCCCACAACAAACGTTAGCGTCTGCTAGGAATCTAATGTGGGGTCAAACAAAGTTCACGGCACGGGAAAAATGTCCCATATAACAACACCTTATGTGGTAAACAAAACATCCATATCGTATTTAATGTAATGATGTATATTACATAGCTAGATAAGGTATAATTAATTTAAGTTAATTGCAGGCAGTGCTGTACAACCTTTTCGACTACGGGGACCAAATAATTTTTTTCCACATTTCAGATTGTTTTCTTTTTATTTGTTAGAAAAGTGTTCCCATTATGAACACTCGTTACATTATGGATAAAGAATGTTACATCCAACAACATTATTGGCAAATCAAGAATATAAATAAAGCGAATACAAACTGTAGCCATTTTTTTTCAGTTGTGCTAGCATTTGTCTTAATTTGAGGTAAAGATCTGTTTTGGATTTGATGTTGATCATTACAGAGAATCCATCTTCTCTAATGTAGGGTACTTCAAACAAAAAAAAAAAAAGAAGAAAAAAAAATCAAAATTGTGTAATATAACTTAGCAGTAGAAATTCATTACAAAACAAATATTCATCGACGAGAAACGTTCAACTTCAATGAGGCTTGTACAATAAACAAAGGTTAACGTTTGTGCCAATGCCTTTACCAAAAGAAACAAATATTAAACATTAAAGAAGTATACATTAAATTGACGTAATATATTATATTTACATGTATCCTACCTACAAAAATAGAACAAAAAAAGTATTAAAAACAGTCTTTGATGCATCAAATCTACAAAAAATTCCAAACAGTTGTTTTTTTTTAATTTGAACATAAGTTATGTCACGTATGCATTTTTACGTAAATTCGTTTTTATATGATGCACAGGATCTTCCAATTCCAAATTCGACTTTCCCAGAAGACGATTGTAGAGGTATGTAAAATACTTGTAGCCTAGGTAACATTGTATTACAACTGCAGTGTCTGCAAGAACTTACTCTTGACACATTTTTTTCTCGGATTCCTGCTCTTCCTATCAAACCGAAATTATGTATGTCCATTCACCAATTCAACAGCTTCACTCCTCTGCATACACGCGTGTTCTTTCTATCCCCGAAGGCTCGCACTAAAACTAATGGTGAACGATCTTTCTCTTTCTGCGCACCAAAGCAATGGCATTTCCTCCAACTACACATACGCAATATACCGACTATCCAGGATTTTACGTCAATAGTTATGAGATGGGCGGGATAAATGTATATTATTTGTTATTTTGTTTTCATACATTATAAAAAAAAAATTAAATCAATGTATGTAATTTTTTGTTTAATGTCATCTTTGTGTTTGCTAATATTTTTATGTGCGGGGTGGTGAACTTAACTCAAGGCTTGGGTACCACGGTTTATATGACCACTGTAATAATAATAACTAGTCATAGCCCGGCCAAACATTGGTGGCTGCAATGCGTGAACTTCACATCTAGTAAAGTTACTTGACAAAAACGTGACCTCAAGTTACGCACATTTAAGAATTTCGATTTTGTTAGACCTCAACCCCCCCCTCCACTTTTTCACGCCGACTTGCGACTTAACATACGCCGCAAGATGGCTGGCAAAGCGAGGGTGGCAAGGGAAGGGAGGGGAGGGTTTGCCTGCGTCTTGCTGTCTCTGGCGTATCTATATAAAGAGTGCGTGGTCGTCTTGATCTTGGTCTTGTTGTGCCCTAGTCCTAGTTCCTGGCTAATTATATAGAGAGATATATATAAGAATGAGCTAGGCTGACCGTAACGCCAAAGAATTCTTAACAACGATCATAGTGATTTTCTAATATTTACACAATCTCATACATTTAAATACGCAAATAATACTATATACCCGATTTTATTTTATTAAAAGTTAAAGTAGTTTTATAATAAATTAAAAATACATTTAAAGTATCAACTAATGAAATATCTTAAGCATTTTAAATGCGTTTGAAATTTATGAAAAAATTATTAAAATTATGATACAAATTACACCGTAATCACATTCATCGGAAAAACATTGTGATAATATTTTTTTTAAATTAATTGGTTCTAAATAAAGATGCCAAAGTCATCAAAGCGGGAATCGCCCATTTTAGCCCCAACTCTTAAGTCACTTTGATTCAATAACCGCGCGTTACAAAATTGATAATGTATTTTCCCCTTCCTCAAAATGAACTTAATCATTATAATTAATTGTTCTTTAAATTGTTAATAAAACACACGCAAATTTTAGCTTTGTATTTTTACCATTTAATAAGTTTTTACTTTTTTTATTCAAAAGAGATACTTTTATTTAATTCATAACGCAATAAAAACTTCACCTTTAATTATACTGCTAATAAGAAAATTGCGTTTAAGTCAATCTGTGCAGCGAAATTCCATAGCCAAATAGCATAATTTACTAATCCTTTTATGACTCATCCAAATAGGACCAAACCATATCAAGTGCAAAATATGTTATTTTGGGTATGGAAGGGACTACAATCCGGTGGAAGATTTAATTAAATTTATTTCAATCTAGGGGAAGGGGGGTTGGTTATTTTGCCCCGGGGATCACAAGATACGTCTTAAAATAAAGGAATGAATTTGATAAATAGTTAAGCCTTCTTGGGGACATGCATATCGAAGGTAGGAAATAGTATCTAAAATAGGAAATAGTTTTTACGTGAAAGGCAATATGTTTAAATCCCATGGTAGTATATGTGTGAAAAAAGAGATGTTACGTTCCTTTTATTTAAAATCATGCGTATGTACATTTGGCCCCAGGCACCACATGATACGTCTCAAAATAAAGGAATGACTCCATAAATAATTAACGTTCTTTGGTACATACATAGGTCGGAAATAGGATGTGTACATTTTTACGTGGATAACATTTTAAAAAAAAAATCCTTTGGTATTACATTTGTGAAAAAAAAGAGATATGAAATAAGCATATGTTTACTAATTTAGACAATCAATGGCGTTGAGAAAACATGGGTATATTTATATAAGTGTACCAATGATTATCAAAATCCAATCATTTCAGACAGATGAAAATTTAATTTTGTTAAAATTGGAGACGGGTTAAGATTTTCTTTTTAAAAATGTTAAAACACTCCGGAATAAATGTCTAAGTCTATGTTTAGCAAAAGCAAAATGTTTGGAATTAACGTCAAATGAAAGTTAATAAAAATAATTGTTTTAAGAAACTTTGCAAATGAGTTGTTACAGATCGGAGTACAACTATACAATCCTCCTTCCAAGTCATCATGACACGTCCATTAATCTTGGTATGAACACATTTTTTTTTCCTTAGACATAGAAGCTGCCGCAACTGGTAACTGTGTAACTTTTTTTGCTTAAATTGTAAAGTTGTTGTTACATTTATTTTTAATAACGTTGATCAGTTTATGAAGATTCTGTCAGTTTGAGTTATTGTTGAGTTTATGAAGATTCTGGCAGTATGAGTTATTGTTGAATATAAGGAGATACTAAAAGTGTGATTTATAGGTGACTTTAGGACGATACTAAAAGTGTGATTTATAGGTGACTTTAGGAAGATACTAAAAGTATGATTTATAGGTGAGTTTAGGAAGATACTAAAAGTGTGATTTATAGGTGACTTTAGGGAGAGGCTAGTAGTGTAACCTGTAGGTTAGTTTTTGAAGATTATGGCTGTGGGATTTCTTGGTGAGTTTAGGAAGATGATAGACGTGTGATTTAAAGGTTAGCTTTGGAATGTGTTAGTAGTTAGATTTATATGTGACTTTTTGAAGATGCTAGAAGTGTGATTTATAGGTGAGTTTTGCAAGATGCTAGTACCGTGATTCATTTGTGAGTTTTTGGAAGATTCTGGTACTGTGATTTATAGGTTAGTTTTTAAATATGTTAGACGTGTGATTTCTGGATGCGTTTGTGAACATGCTGTTAATGTGATTTATTGGTGAGATTTGGAAGAGGCCAGGAGTGTGATTTATTGGTGAGTTTTGGAAGATGTTAGAAGTGTGATAGATAGGTTACTTTTAGAAGATGCTAGAAGTGTAATTTATAGGTTAGATTTGGAAGATGCTACAAAATTGATTGATTTATAGGATAATTTTGGAAAATGTTAAACGTGTATTTTATAGGTTAGATTTGGAAGATGCTACAAAATTGATTGATTTATAGGATAATTTTGGAAAATCTTAAACGTGTAATTTATAGGTTAGATTTGGAAGATGCTATAAAATTGATTGATTTATAGGATAATTTTGGAAAATCTTAAACGTGTATTTTATAGGTTAGATTTGGAAGATGCTACAAAATTTATTGATTTATAGGATAATTTAGAAAATGCTAAAAGTGTAATTGATAGGTAAGTTTTGGAAGAGTTTAGAAGAGTAAATTGTTGGTGCCTTTTGGAAGATACTAGAAGTGTGATTTATTAGTGAGTTTTGGAAGATGCTAGCATTGTGATTTATCAAGTGTCTTCCGATTCAAATAAATTATTTTCATTCGACCTACGACACTCAAACAGCGGGTTTTGTTTCCGTATGCCTGGTTGTCAATGGGACGAGCTATGTTTTCTACGTAATATCACGATGGAATACGTTGAAATTATAACTGCGTGTACTGTGCTTTAGATCATAATTTCGTATCAATAAAAAGGTAAATTCTTTTCAGGAATTATACAGAGCACGCCGAGCTATACATCAGATTGAACGATTTAAGCATGGAGTATGTCATTTAAACCTCTAGAATAACAGAGTTTTGTTCCGTTTAATTTAATTACATTATTTTTTTACAAATACTTTAAAAAAATAAAAATTAAAAAAAGAAAAGAAAAGCAAAAACCTAACCTTTTTTCATCCCATGTTCTTTTTTTGTTCCTTTTTTTTAGGCCAGACATGCCCAGCGAGGCACATAGGTGAAAATTGTGACACTATCTGTCACTGCAACGACGATCAGTGTGACGCAGATGGCTCGTGCAGGAATGGATCTCATTGCAGTCCCGGCTGGTTTGGACCGACGTGTCAATACTGTAAGCTGAATGTCTTCAAGCTGTTTGTATGGGATACATTTTCTTTATAAAAAAACAAGATCCAGTTAGTAGCAACTCTTCTAGTCCGAAGTATCAAAGAAAAGTGACATTGTATAAAGAAGCACAGTAGATAGACAGAAGAGACGGGGGGTGCGTTATATTACATATTTTATTTAAGTTGCAGACGAAGAGAATATTGATTTACTTTTTAATGGCTCTAGACGACAGGATAAGACATATGACACAGTAGGCGTTACACACTGAATTGATTACTTTATGTAGCATCATTAATCTATAATCGTCAATGTCTGAATTGTGCAATGTTTACTGGATGCTACCGGCACTTGGCATCCCAAAAAATTATGAACAACTTTCAGACATTTAATAACGAATAGATACAAAAGTTCACTTTAAAAAGAACATTAAAAAAACCACCACCAACAACAACAACAACAAGATAATAATAAAACAGAGAGAGAGTCTCTGAGAGAAAAAAAACAACTTTCTGGCGTATCTGAAACAGCGAGAGGCGTTTGTCACACAGAGCATGGTGCCAGTCGCTAGTTGCTATGTCTACACTGCCTCCACCGAATGCAGTTATTGATCCCTGTCTTTGTGTTGTTCGGTGTACCGTACGTATGTTCAAATCCTTACAAATAGTCACTTAAATAATAGCCCTTTTTTGTGTGGCTACAATGCTTCACCCTCTTCTCACGGTGCAGCCACCGGGGGGGGGGGTGAAACCAGGGAGGTAGTTTACCCGTGTTCGGGGGCCGTTGGAGTGCTTCGGTCATTTTCGTTCACTTCCCNCAAGTGCCTCAGTTTCAACTGTGAGAACCATTCGTTTCTTTCTTTTTTTTTTTTCTTTTCTTTAATTCATTTTTTTGCTTTTTTTGGCTAAACAAATTTTATCCCATCGATTGGGGGGGGGGGGGAGTGCCCCCCTTGTCTCCCCCCTGCGGGCGCCCATCATGATGGCTATTCTCATCCTTATGAAATAATTAAACAACTCTTAAAAACATTTTTGTTCATATAAATCCCTTATAATATGTTATCGAGGTAAGTAAGGGTCTAAAGGGGGTGGGTCTGAAAACTTCACGAAAAATGCCTATCAGTAAAGAACTTTATAAGAATCCTAATGAGTTTCCCCATATGCCCCCCCCCCCAACCCCAACACCTAAGGCTCGCAAAGGAAAATTTTTGTCTCGTTCCTGAGCTTTTTTTAATTTTCTAATGACCCACTAACTTTTTAAAAAACTTTGAAACACCTGGGAAAAAAAAACAACTGATTTTTTTAAAGGATTGGTGCTTGTGGGGGAAGGGGAGCTGAAAATTTGTTAGGGTGTATTGTCATCGTCAGCGCTTCTACGTGCCAAAATTCAGCCCCATAGGTTTACGGGAAGTGGTCAAATTAGCCGTCCTAAAATTTATGCCACCACCCAGCCAGTCAGTCAGCCAGCCAGTCAGTCACCCAGCCAACCAGTCAGCCAGCCAGTCAGCCAGCAAGTCAGCCAGTCAGCCAGCCAGCCAGCCAGCCAGCCAGCCAGCCAGCCAGCCAGCCAGCCAGCCAGCCAGCCAGCCAGCCAGCCAACTTACAAATTGTCACTTAAATAATAGCCCTTTTTTGTGTGGCTACAATGCTTCACCCTCTTCTCACGGTGCAGCCACCGGGGGGGGGGGTGAAACAAGGGAGTTAGTTTACCCGTGTTTCGGGGACGTTGTAGTGCTTCGGTCATTGTCGGTCACTTCCCCTTCAGGGAACGCCGCGTCTACTGCAGTGACGCTCGACGCAACACTTCATGATGGCGACGACAGCACGTGTGTAATCAGCGACAGCAAACAGGTAGAGATCACACTTCGCCAGCCGGTGCTGTTCACCTGGGCCAGGGTTGTGTTTCATATGGCAGGTAGGACTAGCTTTTATACTCATACACTGGTAGCATTCATGTTTTTAATTGCCTTAAACAATTCAAGCAAATAAATTAGTGACAATTTTTTTTTAAAGAGCAAAGAATGGTAATTTAGTTGATTATATAAACAATTATGGTGGGCCTATACTTAATATGTAAATTTTTAAAAAATGTTTATTATATATTTAAAAGTTTTAAGTTATATAATATACGAATGTATTAGCTTATGTTTGTTTCTTCACCGGTCTATCAATTAGTTTATTAGATAACCTGTTGTCTTTTTTTTTTCCAAAATACTTCCAGCTTACGTAAACATAACCAATATGACACTGAAGACAGTGGCAGACGGAAGTTCAGAGCACCATGCGTGCACGGCTTTAAGAGTTACAGAGCCAACCCGTAACACATTTGATGTCTTCTGCAGTAGCATCACCATCGTATCAGCCGTCACCATTGTCTGGGAGGGTCCTGGAAAGATCTGTTCAATAAACATCAATGGAGGTTAAAATTTGATTGATATTTAGATGCTTGGAGAAAACAAAATTCTTTGAAACAGCAATCTCTTGCCAAAAAACGGGATTCAAAAATATTAATGTATATATTTTAATATTTTTATTTAAACATTTGGGAATTGTATGCATGCGACAAGTAATGCATATACATTTATATATATATTGTTTATTTATTGAGAGGCAGAAGCAATCTTTTTGTTTTCATCGAAGTATGTATTCAATCTAAATTTGTTTAAAGGTAATCCCCGTTTATAACACAAAAGCGATATTTTTTTTTTCATTAGTATCTTTTTAAAATAATTTCGTTAAAACAAATGAATAATAAAAGGTATGTCACGGGGGGGGGGGGAAGCTTAACTGATTAAAAAGATTAATAAAAATAATAGTGTTTTTTATAATATGGAAAGTTTTTATAAAAGAAATTTTTTTTAATTTTAGTTTTAAAACCATGAATAGCACAAGCTTCCTTTGAGTAAATCAACATGACGGCCATGAGCACCCGCAGAAAACTTTTGGTGGGGAGTGGGGCAAAAAAATCGATTAACATTCCAGGGGGGGGGGATTTTTTTTAGTAATGTTTTAATATAGTTTTAACTTACTGTAGCGTATTTGTATGGTGTACAAACGGACAGGACATCGGCTTAGTTACTTTCTCTTTATTTTCTCTTTACTTTAATACATTTTTTGTCTATTTTTGTCTAAACAAATTTTATCCAATCAATTGGGGGGGGGGGGGGGGCCCCCCTTGTCCCCCCCC
>CAXITT010000119.1:774599-794566 GCA_964033795.1 Lymnaea stagnalis
CGCTTTCCGTAAGTCTCAAGGCAAACACGTGGTGTCGAGAGTTTGCCACTATCGGATGAGCGGAGATCTCTACTGGGTACATAAGGCGTCAGCAGCTCTTTCAGATAGGACGGCGCCAGGTCATGTAAGCAGCGGTAGCACAAAGTTGCGATTTTGTACTCTATGCGAGCACGCACCGTCAGCCAATGCAACTCTCTCAGAAGTGTTTTTGCATGGTCGAATTTGCATTTGGGGAGAACAATGCGAGCCGCATTATTCTGTGCTATTTGAATTTTATCCAGGAGCGTAGCTGGAAGACCCACCATGAGAGCATTGCAATAGTCCATGCGTGATAGCACAAATGCAGACTTCAGCCTCTTTGTTGTATCAATTGTTAGGAAGAGCCTGATGCGACTAATCCTGCGCAGCTCCAGAAAAATCGCCTTGCATAGCAAGTTAATATGACTTTCAAAAGTTAGTCTTCTATCTAGGTAGACAACCAGGTACCGCACTGTTTGAGCTAACTCAATACGCACACCTGAGAGAGTAATGGATGTCGTGTTATTTGCAGATTTTTGCTTCTGAACGGTCGCGATGGGCAGCCATTAATCAATAGATTAAGTATATCTTTATTTATATAAAATTGTTAGAGGAGTTTGTTTTTTTTAAATCCTACTTTTATCAGGAAAGTTTAAAATATTGCTGTTTTCAGAAAACTGGTTTAAAAAGAAAAAAATTAAAAAAACAAAAATAAAATAAGTCGCACAAAATATCAATACAACATTATTATAATCAATAAGTAAAATTTAACTATTTTGATCACTTTTTCAGCTTATTAAGAAAAAATGAATGTTAATTGAAACATTTAAAAATACCTTTTTAACCATATAGAATTCAAATAACTCGTTACGATAGACAATGTATGCGTGCCTTTTCATAACATTTCTCTCTCTCCATTAAAATTTACAAATTGCAAAAATGAGAGTAATTATATTATCTTTCATCATACTTTACCAGTTGTTTTTTTTTTTCTGGTTTTAAATTTAAACTTGTTAAAAGATTTATTGTTATAAATAAGTTAAATATAAGTATCAATAGATTAAGTATATCTCTTTTTTTTTTCGCATACCGTTGGATCAGTCATTGGCTACGCATTGTTTCTTGCACGCGCCAACTATTAACACATTTTAAATCTTCAAAACTTCAACGGTACGCAACAGGACTTCACAAAATTATTAACCATTCAACGTATGATATTTATAGCACTTCCTTGGCTGACCCCCAGTTTTTCTACAACATATTAGATGGAGTAGCTATCCATTTCTGGTGTATTCCTTTCTTCAAATGTCTCCTTGTCAACATTCATCATATATACAATCACATATATTTCCAAATATGTTTGCATGGAAATTATATCATTATCATTTTTTTTTTCAAACAGAATGCCAGTCATCTCAACACTGTTCAAAATGTGGATGTTTGTTTATTTTAATAATATAAATAATGTTTGGAAATTATATATTTTTTTAAATTCTAGTTTCTATATAAATTTAGTTAACCCCAAATTACAACAGACTTTGAATGACTGACATAGTTTATAATACTTAATTTTACCAACCAGAAACAACACAGGATAATCCACACATTTAAACTATTCAGATGGACAGATGTGTCTACTTTCTGCTTAATCCAGATGGAAGAACAGCTCAACACTTTGCACTCAAGGTCGTGTGCTGGACTTCAGTCGATTCCAAAATCTGTGACGCAGACTTTAACCAGACGAGCCAAAGTCCTCTGTTCGTCCCTGTGGACAGAGCGCAGGTTTCAAGTGTGACACTTACCGTCACCCCAGGGACAATGCTGATTTGCGAAGTTCAGCTGCATGGAGGTATTTGGGGGTTTTCGGCATTTCTCAGTGTGGGGGCTGGGTTTTTAAATGCACTTTCATGGAGGTATCCGTGCTTGTCTGCATTTTTATATGTGGAAGCTGGGTTTTGAAATGCACTTTCATGGAGGTATCCATGCTTGTCTGCATTTTTATATGTGGATGCTGGGTTTTGAAATGCACTTTCATGGAGGTATCCGTGCTTGTCTGCATTTTTATATGTGGAAGCTGGGTTTTGAAATGCACTTTCATGGAGGTATCCGTGCTTGTCTGCATTTTTATATGTGGATGCTGGGTTTTGAAATGCACTTTCATGGAGGTATCAGTGCTTGTCTGCATTTTTATATGTGGATGCTGGGTTTTGAAATGCACTTTCATGGAGGTATCCGTGCTTGTCTGAATTTTTATATGTGGAAGCTGGGTTTTGAAATGCACTTTCATGGAGGTATCCGTGCTTGTCTGCATTTTTATATGTGGATGCTGGGTTTTGAAATGCACTTTCATGGAGGTATCAGTGCTTGTCTGCATTTTTATATGTGGATTCTGGGTTTTGAAATGCACTTTCATGGAGGTATCCGTGCTTGTCTGCATTTTTATATGTGGATGCTGGGTTTTGAAATGCACTTTAATGGAGGTATACGTGCTTGTCTGCATTTTTATATGTGGATGCTGGGTTTTGAAATGCATTTTCATGGAGGTATCCGTGCTTGTCTGCATTTTTATATGGGGATGCTGGGTTTTGAAATGCATTTTCATGGAGGTATCCGTGCTTGTCTGCATTTTTATATGGGGATTCTGGGTTTTGAAATGCACTTTCATGGAGGTATCAATGCTTGTCTGCATTTTTATATGTGGATGCTGGGTTTTGAAATGCACTTTCATGGAGGTATCCGTGCTTGTCTGCATTTTTATATGTGGATGCTGTGTTTTGAAATGCACTTACATGGAGGTATCCGTGCTTGTCTGCATTTTTATATGGGGATGCTGGGTTTTGAAATGCACTTTCATGGAGGTATCCGTGCTTGTCTGCATTTTTATATGTGGATTCTGGGTTTTGAAATGCACTTTCATGGAGGTATCCGTGCTTGTCTGCATTTTTATATGTGGATGCTGGGTTTTGAAATGCACTTTCATGGAGGTATCCGTGCTTGTCTGCATTTTTATATGTGGATGCTGGGTTTTGAAATGCACTTTCATGGAGGTATCCGTGCTTGTATGCATTTTTATATGTGGATGCTGGGTTTTGAAATGCACTTTCATGGAGGTATCCATGCTTGTCTGCATTTTTATATGGGGATGCTGTGTTTTGAAATGCACTTTCATGGAGGTATCCATGCTTGTCTGCATTTTTATATGGGGATGCTGGGTTTTGAAATGCACTTTAATGGAGGTATCCGTGCTTGTCTGCATTTCTGGGTGTGCGGGCTGGTTTGTGGAGTTCTGTTTCATGCATGGAGATACTCGTGTTTGTCTGCATTTCTGGGTGTGCGGGCTGGTTTGTGGAGTTCTGTTTCATGGAGATACTCGTGTTTGTCTGCATTTCTGGGTGTGCGGGCTGGTTTGTGGAGTTCTGTTTCATGGGGATACTCGTGTTTGTCTGCATTTCTGGGTGTGCGGGCTGGTTTGTGGAGTTCTGTTTCATGGAGATACTCGTGTTTGTCTGCATTTCTGGGTGTGCGGGCTGGTTTGTGGAGTTCTGTTTCATGGATATACTCGTGTTTGTCTGCATTTCGCGGTGTGGATGCTGCCTTTTGCGTTAAATTTTGACCTAGTATAAGCATCTTTCTACGGTATGTGTGACCCTGTGTGTGTACAGTTAATTGTACCCGCATGACCGTACTAAAGCTTTCATGTTTGTTGATTAGCCTTCAAATATATAATATCTCACTTCGAGACACACGATTCATTTGATAGAAAAACTGTAGAATAATCTAGAAGGTAAAAAAAAGTAAAGTTTGTAATGCATTAATTTTTTTTTTTTTTTGCTTGTGTTTTTGATTTTTGTTAAAAGCAAGACTAGCATATCTCTCTAATGGTAAAACATGCCATCTACATTCATTATTAAATATTAAACTTTAAGCCATTGTTTTTTATTCTTCAGTAACTCAAACGAACCACAACAAAACATTAATTTCACAATCTTTTACATGCAGTGACAGGTCGAACATTTGAAACAGGGCAACGCTGCTATGAAAAACTATGTTCTCATTTAAAAAAAAAAAAAAAAAAAAAAACATTAAAAAAAAAAAAAAAACAGCCATCTCAACACGGCTTAAAGTGTGACCAGAAGTGCTCTGATAGGTGTTTAAATGGACAGTGCAACCGGGACGGGACCTGTTACCTGTGCAAACAGGAAACTACAAACCGGTTTTGTGATGGAGGTTAGACTTCTCGGCGTGTTGATGTTTCCCCCCGACCTTAATTGGTGTGACCATGTTGTTTGTTTTTTCCTCTAAACTTGTCAATGGCGCTCAATAATAGCCCTTGTCTATAGCACTTGTCGATGGCATTTGTCAATGACATTTGTCTAGGGCACTTGCCAATGGCACTTGTCAATGGTGCTTGTTAATGGCACTTGTCAATGACTTGTCAATGACACTTGTAAATAGCACTTGTTAATAGCACTTTTCAATGGCGCGTGTTATCGTATTGTAATTAAATTTGTCCCTATTCTTCCAGTACAAAAAATAAATTGCTTCATGTTTCAATGTTAATGAATGATAATCACGAAAATTCTAGTTGTATCTTGAGTACAAGAGCTACTGAACAATTGTGCGTATGTTCATAAAAAAAATAACAATTATAGCTAAGTTTTTTAAAAGATTATCTATGTAATTCATGCTTTTCAACACTGCAAAGCCATATAAAGGTATGATTATATCTATAATGTAAGCTTATTCAAAAAGGTATGTGATTTAATCACCACAGTGTATGGCCGAGTCCTTTATGTTTATGAGAAATTAATTATTCGGTTACTAGAATAGAGGAGTTCTAAAACTTGTGAGTTTATATACACCTGGGTGTTGGGTGGCCGAGTGGTATAGACCCAGGTCATCCTCAAGTTCCTGGTCTGAAGTTCAAACCCCTACCAAAGACAAGCCAAACAAAAACGTCATCAGGTGGATTTCACTCGTCATAATGGGATGGTGACTCGTCTAAGAGAAGGAAACTCTGAATTTGAACCCTGGAGATGGCTTCCCCTTAAGCGTATCACATTGACACAATGAAGCATTACGACAACACCCGAGACGCCACTTTTGCCAAGCTGTATCATCCCCATATAATGGCTATCCATTGGGGTGAAGAAAGGAGGCTTGCTGTATAGGGATAACCATTGACGTCTGCGAATGTGAATAAATAAAATAAGTAATAACTACAAGTAACATCATCACCTTATGGTCATTACACTGATCATATTATATAAGTACATTTTGAGAAATATCCTAACGTATTTTTAAAAATAAAACAATTTTTCCTTGGCACCTTCTTTACTCTTGCCTAATCTGTCATCTTGGAACCTTGATTATTCTTGCTACGTGTGCCATATTGGCACCTTGCTTAGTCTTTCGTATTGATCCATCATGGCAACTTGCTCATTCTTCCTTAGTGTGCCATCTTGGCACCTGGCCTAAGCTTCCTTAGTGTGCCATTTTGGCACCTAGCTTATTCTTCTTTAGTGTGCCATCTTGGCACCTGGCATAAGCTTCCTTAGTGTGCCATTTTGGCACCTAGCTTATTCTTCCTTAGTGTGCAACCTTAACACCTTTCTTAATCTTCCTTAATGTGTCATCATGACACCTTGCTTATTCTTGCCCAATGTGCCTCTTTGTCCCTATGATACAAGTTAATAGTCTGGAAACTTTGCCGACCTGTTTGAACATCCCAGAGATAGAGTATCAACAATGTCATCCTGGAGGGCATATCTAGCTCAGTCGAGACGTATCCTGAATGTTGGCGATAAGAAAGTGCAGCGATGCTCTTAAACATTAGGATGATTGAAGCACGTCCAGTTGAAATGATGTCCCTCGTAGATTTCGTGCGGATCAATGTCGCAACCCGCTAAAGAACACGTGTGTTAAGCGAAGTCAAATTTATATTCGGAATGGTTTCCTTCGGTAATCTGAGGCATTCAATGAATGGTTTCCTTCGGTAATCTGAGGCATTCAATGAATGGTTTCCTTCGGTAATCTGAGGCATTCAATGAATTGTTATTTAAAATGAAAGCAAACTAAAACGAAAGAAACGACGTAGACTTATTTGACCACACTCTAGTGTAGAACAAAACATGTATGTTCATATTCAAATGTTTTAACAATCTTCGCTCACGGAGTTGATGACCCACAAAAAAGAATCTTTTCATTTATGACAATTCTGCGGGGTAATTAAGGAGTTGGTAAATCGTTTGAGCCCACTCTGATAGAAGTATATCCTTTTTTATATCTTTGCCACTACTCTGATAGATGTATATCCTTTTTTTATATCTTTTCCGCTACTCTGATAAAACTATATGCTTTTTTTATATCTTTGCCACTACTCTGATAGATGTATATCCTTTTTTTATATCTTTGCCACTACTCTGATAGATGTATATCCTATTTTTATATCTTTGCCACTACTCTGATAGATGTATATCCTTTTTTATATCTTTGTCACTACTCTGATAGATGTATATCCTTTTTTTATATCTTTGCCACTACTCTGATAGATGTATATCCTTTTTTATATCTTTGCCACTACTCTGATAGATGTATATCCTTTTTTATATCTTTGCCACTACTCTGATAGATGTATATCCTTTTTTATATCTTTGCCACTACTCTGATAGATGTATATCCTTTTTTATATCTTTGCCACTACTCTGATAGATGTATATCCTTTTTTATATCTTTGCCACTACTCTGATAGATGTATATCCTTTTTTATATCTTTGCCACTACTCTGATAGATGTATATCCTTTTTTTATATCTTTGCCACTACTCTTATAGAAGTATATCCTTTGTTTATTTCGTTTGCAACTACTCTGATAGATGTATATCCTTTTTTATTTCGTTTGCAACTACTCTGATAGATGTATATCCTTTTTTATATCGTTTGCAACTACTCTGTAAGATGTATATCCTTTTTTATATCGTTTGCAACTACTCTGATAGATGTATATCCTTTTTTATTTCGTTTGCAACTACTCTGATAGATGTATATCCTTTTTTATATCGTTTGCAACTACTCTGATAGATGTATATCATTTTTTATATCGTTTGCAACTACTCTGATAGATGTATATCATTTTTTATATCGTTTGCAACTACTCTGATAGATGTATATCATTTTTATATCGTTTGCAACTACTCTGATAGATGTATATCATTTTTTATATCGTTTGCAACTACTCTGATAGATGTATATCCTTTGTTTATTTCGTTTGCAACTACTCTGATAGATGTATATCCTTTTTTATATCGTTTGCAACTACTCTGATAGATGTATATCATTTTTATATCGTTTGCAACTACTCTGATAGATGTATATCCTCTTTTATATCGTTTCCAACTACTCTGATAGATGTATATCATTTTTATATCGCTTGCAACTACTCTGATAGATATATATCATTTATTCACGTCTAAATCTGTCTAGATAATGAAGCTGATGACGAAGATGATGATGCCTCCTGCCCGAAAGACTCCCAATGCCACTGCGAGCGAAATTTGTGTGATGAAAATTTGAAATGTCTGAAAGGTTCTCAATGTATCAAGCCGTGGTTCACCGAAAGCTGTCAATATTGTAAGCGCAATTTTTTTTTGTGGTTAAATGTCCAATTAAAATGATCAGCATTAGAGTTCATGATAATCTAGGATCAATGAAACCGCTTGCTGAGATGGTTCAACTCAGACGGACTCATGGGTTACGCTTGCCCATCGACGCGCCAGGAAGGGAAAGCGGCTCAAAATAAAACCAGCAAGCCCCCTGTTTATTCTCTTATTAGCTTCATAATGTTTCATAACTTTGATTATATTGTTTTAATTTCATTGTAAGGCCAAAGCATATATATTTTTTTTTCAGACGATCTCGCAGCCTCGTCAATAGCAAATAGCCCTTTCTTGACTGACCACAACGACTCGACCTGCTACCATTCCAAAAGCCTGATGGTCGAGCTTTCTGGTGTGGTTTCGTTCACCTGGGCAAGAATAAAGTTGGATAACAAAGGTGAGAAAGCTACGCAGTTCTGTCCTAACAATCTTTTTTTTTTAAAGATGCCACTAAAATGAAGGTTTAAAATGAATTAACTGACTTATAACTCGTTCAAAGAATATCATTACTTAGTGAAATCTATGTACATTTAGGAGACAAATGTTAAATACGTCACGACAATCGAACCCGGGCCATATCATCTCTATTCCGGGATCCGACAACTGCCTGTGCCTATCAATGGGTTATTTCTTGAGACAGATGGTTGACGAAGGCAAGGCACTCTCCCTACCCTTGGGGATGGGGAGGGGGGGTAGAACACTTTTCATATTATATACATTCAGAAGTTAGCTTTTTTTTTTTTTTTTTTTTTCTAAAAATTCGCGGTGCAAAACAACTGCACCCTTTTAAGCCGTAAGAATGAGGCACGCACGCGGAGAAATTAAATTGGGAAGAGTGAAAGGAGCATCATTTGCCATCGGGTATTTTAATAGATAAAGTAGCGTTATAATATATTTAATAGATTTAGTAGCGTTACAATCTTTTTAAGTTAGCTTTTTTTTTTTTTTTTTTTTTCTAAAAATTCGCGGTGCAAAACAACTGCACCCTTTTAAGCCGTAAGAATGAGGCACGCACGCGGAGAAATTAAATTGTGAAGAGTGAAAGGAGCATCATTTGCCATCGGGTATTTCAATAGATAAAGTAGCGTTATAATATATTCAATAGATTTAGTAGCGTTACAATCTTTTTCAATAGATTTAGGAGGATTGCCCTCTATTTCAATAGATTTTGTATAATTGCCAACTGTTTCAATTGATTTTGTTGCATTATTATTTATTTAATAGATTTTATGGGATTATCATCTATTTCAATATACTTTGTAGCATTGAAGTCTATTTCAATAGATTTAGTAGAATTGCAATCTATCTAAATAGATTTAATAGCATTGCCATTTATTTCAATAGCTTTTCTTTCTAGCTTTGGAATCTATTTCGATTGATTTAGAAGTGTTGTGGGCCTTTTCTTGTTTAAAGGAAATAGTAGAACAAGGTATGTGGAGGCTTCCATTGAAAGACAGAGCAGTAGAAATCAACCCTTTCAATTTTAAGCGTACACACTCCGTGTTCTACTATTTCCTACACCGTGGCTTCAAAGCACTGCTTCATTAAGTATCATTCTGTAAAACAAATGAGAACGTTATAAATCTTAGAGCACCACTTCATTGTATGACGGTTGTGAGGGTCATATTCCTTTTTTTTTAAATTTTTTTTTTTTAATCTCCATTTAGTGGAGCCCTCGGACTTGTACTTGTCTTTTCACAAATCTGAAAGCGCAGCGGGCCAACTCACGGCTTGCCTCAAACAGCGGACCGTCGAGGTGTCGGATCGCACCTATGATACCTTCTGTCCAAAACCCATGGTGATCGACAAAATGTTTTTATATTTTAATTCAGATGTGTCGGCCTGCTCTGTTTACATCAACGCTGGTGAGATCAACGTTAGTTTCAATCGTTTGCCTTTTTAACAAAAATAGGACATTCAAATTTATTGTTAAATCGAGATTTTTGTTGTTGTTGTAGTAGTTTTTTTTTTTTGTTTGATCAAGATTGTGGGTTATAGAAATTGTAAGATTAATAAAGTTTATTTCAAAAACTGAAAAATATTTTTTTTTGCTAAATAATAAATGCCGAAATGTATCACTTAATCCTCAGGTCGAGAGTTTGCACAGAGGTCTGTCATCCATGTTCCCGGCCTGGCCGCCGACCGGGTCGAGTTGAGAAAGATGGTTGAAGCATTGAACGACGGCGTATCGTACCACGATAGTTGTCTCAGCCTGGGGCAAGATTTCCCCAAAACACTGCTGGTGACCTTGAAAATTCAGCGTCCCGTTTCACTGGTGATAGTCAAAGCTCGTAAGTGTGCACATCATAAAGCGTTCACTTGGTGCACCGCTTTCCTATACCGCATGCAGCATTACTAACCGAGACTGGGACAACAGTGGTGTGTTCGTTAGTTACGAATCTTGGATGACGTTAGATTACTGTGCACAGGTCCTCCCGTCCCTAATGGTGTGTTTCTAATTTTGCAGGGTTTGAGTTTTTAAAATCTCAAATATGTTAATGCGACACCCCTAGCCCAGTGGCTTATCTTGGGTTCGTCCCGCAAGGGGCGAGCCAGGAATTTTGATGTCTTCTGCCATTAAATATATTTCTTGAAAAAAAGAACAAAGAAGGCAATTTCTTTGTTCCTCAGAATGTCTCGCAATTGCATGAAGAATACGCTGTTTGTCATTAGCCAAGATTTTTGTTGTTCTCTTTAAAAAAAAACAACGAAAACAAAACACACACACACACAAATAAAACTATTTATTTGGCCTCACACACACATATCTATCAATTACAAGAAGAGAATGTTGCCTGTGACGGACCACACTCTCACATACTTTGCAATACTCCCTATCATAAGACCGAAAATATCGTCGATATGTCTTAGGCTACGTTAACTAAAACTAAAATATCTTTAATGGGGTACATTCACGAAAGAAAAAAAAAATTCGGAGAACAAAATAGCATAATGGGTTTGTGCAGATCATTTCCGGTTTCATATCATTTGTGGCTGTCTTGGTTTGGCGAAGTAAACATGGATGGGATGAGGTCAGCGTGAATTGAGAGGAAGGAAATTATTCCGAGTATAAATTTTATTTTAAAAACTATATTACTGGGTCTGTTTTAATTATCCTTACTTAACTTACTGAACTCGAATTTAGAAACAACAACAAACATGATTTTGGAACCAATCCAACTTGGGATAAGTAGGCGTCAACCACGGGGAAGCTACTCTGTTTCCAAAAAAATTGAACGTACCCTTTATGCAATCGCAAAATGTATGTGCATATTTCACATTCAAGCACGCCGTATAAAACGTGTTATTTTATTCCACAACAGACAGAGATCACACTGAAAACTACACGGTCCAAGTTAAAGGATCATACCCTCAAGGATCAGCTTTGTTCACACTTAGCGCCACACGTTCAGCAGACAGCAAAGATGGGTTTTACACAGTCCTGTCAAGGCCGACCGTCTCGGAGCTGCAGCTGGAGGTCCTAGAGGGTCAAATCGAAATCTGCGAGATTCAGGTGTTCGGAGGTAGTGCGTGCGATCAACCATGCGTTAAGTTTTACCAGTGTTTTTTTTTTTCAAATGTGTTCAACGACTATCTGACTCATGACCTTTCGGGGCTCAAATCCGTATTTAGAAAGAAAGAGAATACTTTGTATGAATCTCTCAGCTCAATTTTCACTGCAAGGAAAAATTTCACAATCCCTAAAAGAACAAAGTTTTTTATACAAATTCTTTTATAAAATGTAAAATCAAGCAATGGTAGGTGTGGCCTTGAAAATTAAAACAGGACATGCATAGAAGTAGATGAATTGGACAACAACAATTTGTGTCATTATACAATATGAGGTAAGCTTTAATGATCATTTTACAGAATACAAAAGTGTACGTTTCGGCACATGCTTCATCAGTACAACAAAAAGACAAATAAGTATACATTGTTGTCTAATTAATCTATTTTAAAGCTTTATCGCAGTTACACTTTTTATAATTAATGCATACAAGTAGAGCACTTTATACGAATCTCAATTCGTGCTCCCCAACCC
The DNA here is from genome assembly GCA_964033795.1 of Lymnaea stagnalis. NCBI lineage: Eukaryota > Metazoa > Mollusca > Gastropoda > Lymnaeidae > Lymnaea > Lymnaea stagnalis. The sequence goes on from CAXITT010000119.1 coordinate 786,314, forward strand.
CAAAAGCTCGCAATACCAAAATTTGCGCTTTTGGCCCCAGATATCTTTTAGTATTCTAATGATCCAACCGCTTTTACACGGCATTAATTCTAAATACCAAACGTTAAACATTAATTCTAAATGTCAAACGATAAACCTTACTTCAAAATGAAAAAAAGTTAAAACTTGCTTCTAAGGGTACTATGTTAAACCTTACTTCTAAATGTCAAGCGTAAAACTTACATTTAATAATAAACATTAAACATTTTTTTTTCTAAATGTCAAGCGTTAAACCTTATTTCTAAATGCTAGGAGTTAAACCTCACTTCAATATTTCATACGTTAAATCTCACTTCTAAATAGGAAACTTTAAATCTTATTTCTATATGTCAAGCGTTCCATCTAACTTTTAAATGTCATTCGTTAAACATTATTTCTAAATGCCCAGCCCTAAAACTGACTCCTCAATGTTAAACGTTCATATCGATGCACGACAACAGGTAACTTCATGTTGTCTAAACAGACTGTCCGCCCCCAACGTATGGCTCCGACTGCGAGGCCACCTGCTCGACGTCTTGTCTTGGTCAGAGCTGCACACAGGACGGGACGTGTCATATGTGTCACAGAGCAGGGGGAGGACGCTTCTGTTCGGAGGGTAACGTAATAGGACAAGGTGATTGGGCAGGGTAATAGATTATGATAGATAGATAGATAGACAGACAGACAGACAGACAGATAGATAGATAGATAGATAGATAGATAGATAGATAGATAGATAGATAGATAGATAGATAGATAGATAGATAGATAGATAGATAGATAGATAGATAGATAGATAGATAGATGGATAGATGGATAGATGGATAGATGGATGGATGGATGGATGGATGGATGGATGGATGGATGGATGGATGGATGGATAGATGGATGGATGGATGGATGGAAGGATGGATGGATGGATGGATGGATGGATGGATGGATGGATGGATGGATGGATGGATGGATGGAGACGGACGGATGGATGGAGACGGACGGACGGACGGGCGGGCGGGAGGACGGGCGGACGGGTGGGCGGACGTACGACGGACGTACGGACGGACGGACGTACGGACGGACGTACGGATGGACGTACGGATGGACGTACGGATGGACGTACGGATGGACGTACGGATGGACGTATGGATGGACGTACGGATGGACGTACGGATGGACGTACGGATGGACGTACGGATGGACGTACGGATGGACGTATGGATGGACGTACGGATGGACGTATGGATGGACGTACGGATGGACGTACGGATGGATGTACGGATGGACGTACGGATGGATGTACGGATGGATGTACGGATGGATGTACGGATGAATGGATGGATGGCTGGCTGGCTGGCTGGGTGGGTGGGTGGGTGGGCTTTGGGTGGATGGATGGGTGGATGGTGGGAGGGAGGGAGGGAGGGAGGGATGGAGGGATGGATAGATAGAGAAAGATGGAGGGGTGGATAGATACAGAAAGAGAGAGAGAGAGACAGAGAGAGAGAGAGACAGAGAGAGAGAGAGAGAGAGACAGACAGAGAGAGAGGCTGAATACTAAAATGAAGATTCAATGCCAATGTATTTTATTTGAACTGTATGTGTGTATGGATCTTGTACATAAGAATATTTTTTTCCGGGAGCAACCAATTGTTAACAAAACAGTCATAAACACAATTTTACTATTTATTAAGGCGTGATCTGCCCCACGGGATACACTGGCAAAGATTGTGAGCTACTTTGTCACGGTAAGAACAATTCATGTGAGGTTAACCACAACTCTACCAACGGATCACAGTGTGACAGGGGCTGGTTTGGTCCCGCGTGTCAGTACCGTAAGTGGAATAGCTTGGAACTTCTTTTTCTTTAAATATACCATTAAAAAAAAAATTAATAAAAAACAATTATTTTATTTAATTGATACAGTGAAATGAATCAGTCTAGACACGATGGTGATGTTTTGTTTGCTGCTGGTCACGGTGATGAAGTTGGCCTCTAACTCTTGGTTCTGACGCTGGTTTAATAGCCAAAGCTATGCCCGCATGGGCTTATCTCAGGATTCTCGCTTGATACTTTTGTTTCTGACTTTGGCACTGCACTCAAAGACGTGTCCGCTTGGATAACATCTCAGGTGTTTAGTGTCTTAACTCTTGGCTCTGATGCTTGCTTTGTCCCAACGACATGTCTGCATGAATAAAATCTCAGGTGTTAAGTATTTTAACTCTTGGCTCTTTTGCTGGCTTTGTCCCAACGATATTCCCGCATGAGCTGTATATCAGGTATCTCGTCAGAGGCGTAGCGAGGGGGGTGACAGATGTCTCCGGGTGCCAGCTAGTTAGGGGCGCCACAATGTGCTTTGATATTATTTTATTGATTAAAATAATGGGCTTGAGAGTTGAAAAAAAGAAAAAGGGGCGCTTTAAAATGGATCTTGTCCCCGGGCGCGAATCTTGTCACCGGGCGCCAAACACCATCGCTATGCCTCTGTATCTCGTTTCTAACTTTTGATTCCGACGCTGGCGGAGTACCCAATGATATGTCTAGGTGGGTTCCATCTCTGTTGTCTCGTTTCTTATTTTCGATTTCGACGCTGGCGTAGTACCAAGCATTTTTTGTCTTGATGTGTTGTATCTCAAGCGTCCCGTGTTCACTGAATGAATTTCATTCTCTGGATAAATTTTAAAATATTCGTTATATAGATATATCCAACCTCTTTATCGCTAGTTATGTATACTTAAAATCTCTGTCACCTTTAAATACCTTGAGCTATGCTTGTATCTTTTCAGATGTCGTCATTTGTCTTCGGCTATTTCTTTGGCTTGGTCCTTGTTCCTATTTCTGTTTATCATACTCTCCGAGCGAATAAAGAGCCACAGTTCTCTAGACCTGATTTCTTGGATTTCTTAATAACATTTCGGTCACCAATTTCATGAACGGCTGCCTTCATATGACATTATTTGATCTTGATCTCCTTAAACTAGGACACCTAGAATCGCGTGAAAGTCCATAAAGTACAAGTTGAGCGTACATTTTCTTTTCGAATACAGGAATCTATAAATGATAACAAAGTCACTGCTGTAACTTAAAATTCTAGGGTAAAAATATACAATTTTTTCTCCATATTTTACTGAGGTGGCACCTTGCTCCCAGAAATTTACCATAACTCGTTAGAGTGTCTATCGGTTATGGAAAAATAAATGTTTCTAAATTTTTTTTAATTTTTAATTTATCTTATTATTCTAAAATTAATATTTAAAAAAAAAATATTTAAAAAAAAAATAGGTGATTATCAACAATGAATCGATGCTCCGAGTAAGAATTAATTTGACTTGAATTGTAACAGGTAACATTGCAAGCACAGCCGCTGGGCTCAATGAGGTACTCACAGACAACGATGACACAACGTGCTACAGGAGTGGAAATAAAAGTATTGGGGTCAAACTTAACGGCCCGGTGCTGTTCACGTGGGCCAGGGTTGTGTTCCACAAGTCGGGTAATGAAGAAAACACTTGATTGCGCCTTTATTGATTAGACTACTTATTTCAAATTGTGTTGGATCAGTTGGATCAGTTGAATTGAATGAAGGTGCATTCAAACAAAGAAATCAATAAGTAAAACTTTAACACTAAACTATTTAAAAAAAATACGTGTAGGTTTGACTTTGATAATATTTTGACGCCATTAGGAGTAAACAATAATATCACCACAAAGAAATCAAATAACTTTAGACCATTTGTCAAAGCAAAATCTTCAAAATGCCTGTTTTTTTTTTTAATGTTTAAATGAACCAGCCCTTCACTATACCCCCTTTACCCACCCCACCCCACAGATTAAATAACATTTAAACGTTGTTGTTGATGCAAAGTATTCAAAATTTCAGCCCTCGTCGGCACTACGGTCTTAGAATTCACGACGGCAGAGAAAGGTAAACAGGTCAAAAAGACGTGTCGAACCCCGCGGACGGCCAAAGTGACCCACCACAGCTTTGACGTCTTCTGCAACGATGACCTCATTGTCGAGTCGGTGACGTTGACGTGGACGGGGACCGGGAAAGTCTGTTCACTTTATTTGAATGGGGGTGAGATCCTAATCTGGCTCATGGAAACAATAAGGGGAAAGAAAAGGGGGTGGGGGGGGGAGAAAGTTTGTGTGTATGTGATTTAATTTTACAAAATTATTTTTTCACATTTATTTCCAGTGCAGATGTTCTTTAGTTCTTTATTTGATTTTTATTGACGTAATTTTCATCCGTTAGATAAGCTTCATTAGTTAGTCCATGTTTTTGTTTTGGTTTTTAATTTGAATTGTTGGTTTTCTTTACAAATTGCTTCTACTCTTTAAAGAGAATGCTTAAATGAAACGTGAGGCAAGTGTCACCAGCTGTGATTCTTTCCTGGTCCCAATCACGAAATGATCTACGATTCGAGACAGTTTGAACCAAAATTGTATCTGAACATGTGGGACGGGCGTAAAGAAGATTTTAGGTGTAAGTGGGCCTGAAAGTTGCAGCTCAGGCCTTGCACAGTGTTCATTTAAAATCGCGCCGTCAAGAAAACTAAGTATTTGAACATACCCAAATGCTGTTGTTTGTCCACCACGCAGGTCGAAGTGTGGGACTAGGAGCTGCTGCCGAACGTTGCAACTATGACGCCCCTAACAACGTCAGAGTCATCTTTGACGGAAACAGTGGCACCGACTCCTGCTTCACAATTAGAAGCAGCCACAAGCCACTGCGGCTGACCACCAACATCAACCGGCGTGTCACAGGAATCAGCGTTCACAAAAGTCAGCTATACATTTAACTTGCCCAGCAGTATCTGTAAACAATCATTAGAGATGAAGCAGTATCTGCAAACCATCGTTAGAGATACAACATTGTAGTTTCACCATCATTAGAAATACAACATTATCTGTAAACCATCGTCAGAGATACATAATTATGTGTGGACCATCATTAGAGATACATCATTATCTGTAAACCATCATTAGAGATACAACAGTATCTGCAAGCCATCATTAGAGATACAACAATTTTATGTTTGTTAAATTATCAATTGAATGAATAATAAATACATATACCGATAACACAAGAGGAAAAAAAGGGGGGGGGGTAATTATTACGTTAAACCATATTCAAAATGGTTAAAAAAATGAAGATGACTAGTTCCACTAGTATATGTGACCTCATTTCCTTTTTTAATGTTTGTGAAATGTTTATTCTGCTTTTCGATGAATTAATATGCGGTCTCTTTACATCAGTATGTGCTCAGTTTACATAAGTATGTGCTCAGTTTACATCAGTATGTGCTCAGTTTACATAAGTATGTGCTCAGTTTACATAAGTATGTGCTCAGTTTACATAAGTGTGTGCTCAGTTTACATCAGTATGTGCTCAGTTTACATCAGTGTGTGCTCAGTTTACATCAGTATGTGCTCAGTTTACATCAGTATGTGCTCAGTTTACATCAGTGTGTGCTCAGTTTACATAAGCATGTGCTCAGTTTACATCAGTATGTGCTCAGTTTACATCAGTATGTGCTCAGTTTACATCAGTATGTGCTCAGTTTACATAAGTATGTGCTCAGTTTACATCAGTATGTGCTCAGTTTACATCAGTATGTGCTCAGTTTACATCAGTATGTGCTCAGTTTACATCAGTATGTGCTCAGTTTACATCAGTGTGTGCTCAGTTTACATAAGTGTGTGCTCAGTTTACATAAGTATGTGCTCAGTTTACATCAGTATGTGCTCAGTTTACATCAGTGTGTGCTCAGTTTACATCAGTATGTGCTCAGTTTACATCAGTATGTGCTCAGTTTACATCAGTGTGTGCTCAGTTTACATCAGTATGTGCTCAGTTTACATCAGTATGTGCTCAGTTTACATCAGTGTGTGCTCAGTTTACATCAGTATGTGCTCAGTTTACATCAGTATGTGCTCAGTTTACATCAGTGTGTGCTCAGTTTACATCAGTATGTGCTCAGTTTACATCAGTGTGTGCTCAGTTTACATCAGTATGTGCTCAGTTTACATCAGTATGTGCTCAGTTTACATCAGTGTGTGCTCAGTTTACATCAGTGTGTGCTCAGTTTACATCAGTGTGTGCTCAGTTTACATCAGTGTGTGCTCAGTTTACATAAGTATGTGCTCAGTTTACATCAGTGTGTGCTCAGTTTACATAAGTGTGTGCTCAGTTTACATAAGTATGTGCTCAGTTTACATCAGTATGTGCTCAGTTTACATCAGTATGTGCTCAGTTTACATAAGTGTGTGCTCAGTTTACATAAGTATGTGCTCAGTTTACATCAGTGTGTGCTCAGTTTACATCAGTGTGTGCTCAGTTTACATCAGTATGTGCTCAGTTTACATCAGTATGTGCTCAGTTTACATCAGTATGTGCTCAGTTTACATCAGTATGTGCTCAGTTTACATCAGTATGTGCTCAGTTTACATCAGTATGTGCTCAGTTTACATCAGTATGTGCTCAGTTTACATAAGTATGTGCTCAGTTTACATCAGTATGTGCTCAGTTTACATAAGTATGTGCTCAGTTTACATAAGTATGTGCTCAGTTTACATAAGTATGTGCTCAGTTTACATAAGTATGTGCTCAGTTTACATAAGTATGTGCTCAGTTTACATAAGTATGTGCTCAGTTTACATAAGTATGTGCTCAGTTTACATAAGTATGTGCTCAGTTTACATAAGTATGTGCTCAGTTTACATAAGTATGTGCTCAGTTTACATAAGTATGTGCTCAGTTTACATAAGTATGTGCTCAGTTTACATAAGTATGTGCTCAGTTTACATAAGTATGTGCTCAGTTTACATAAGTATGTGCTCAGTTTACATAAGTATGTGCTCAGTTTACATAAGTATGTGCTCAGTTTACATAAGTATGTGCTCAGTTTACATAAGTATGTGCTCAGTTTACATAAGTATGTGCTCAGTTTACATAAGTATGTGCTCAGTTTACATAAGTATGTGCTCAGTTTACATAAGTATGTGCTCAGTTTACATAAGTATGTGCTCAGTTTACATAAGTATGTGCTCAGTTTACATAAGTATGTGCTCAGTTTACATAAGTATGTGCTCAGTTTACATAAGTATGTGCTCAGTTTACATAAGTATGTGCTCAGTTTACATAAGTATGTGCTCAGTTTACATAAGTATGTGCTCAGTTTACATAAGTATGTGCTCAGTTTACATAAGTATGTGCTCAGTTTACATAAGTATGTGCTCAGTTTACATAAGTATGTGCTCAGTTTACATAAGTGTGTGCTCAGTTTACATAAGTGTGTGCTCAGTTTACATAAGTATGTGCTCAGTTTACATCAGTATGTGCTCAGTTTACATAAGTATGTGCTCAGTTTACATAAGTATGTGCTCAGATTACATCAGTATGTGCTCAGTTTACATAAGTATGTGCTCAGTTTACATAAGTGTGTGCTCAGTTTACATAAGTATGTGCTCAGTTTACATAAGTATGTGCTCAGTTTACATCAGTGTGTGCTCAGTTTACATAAGTATGTGCTCAGTTTACATCAGTATGTGCTCAGTTTACATAAGTGTGTGCTCAGTTTACATAAGCATGTGCTCAGTTTACATAAGCATGTGCTCAGTTTACATAAGCATGTGCTCAGTTTACATCAGTATGTGCTCAGTTTACATAAGCATGTGCTCAGTTTACATCAGTATGTGCTCAGTTTACATCAGTATGTGCTCAGTTTAAATAAGCATGTGCTCAGTTTACATCAGTATGTGCTCAGTTTACATCAGTATGTGCTCAGTTTACATAAGTATGTGCTCAGTTTACATCAGTATGTGCTCAGTTTACATAAGCATGTGCTCAGTTTACATAAGTATGTGCTCAGTTTACATAAGTATGTGCTCAGTTTACATAAGCATGTGCTCAGTTTACATAAGTATGTGCTCAGTTTACATAAGTGTGTGCTCAGTTTACATAAGTGTGTGCTCAGTTTACATAAGCATGTGCTCAGTTTAAATAAGCATGTGCTCAGTTTACATCAGTATGTGCTCAGTTTACATAAGCATGTGCTCAGTTTACATCAGTATGTGCTCAGTTTACATAAGTATGTGCTCAGTTTACATAAGCATGTGCTCAGTTTACATCAGTATGTGCTCAGTTTACATCAGTATGTGCTCAGTTTACATAAGTATGTGCTCAGTTTACATCAGTATGTGCTCAGTTTACATCAGTATGTGCTCAGTTTACATCAGTAT
>CAXITT010000119.1:797750-849310 GCA_964033795.1 Lymnaea stagnalis
TGTGCTCAGTTTACATAAGTGTGTGCTCAGTTTACATAAGTGTGTGCTCAGTTTACATAAGTGTGTGCTCAGTTTACATAAGTGTGTGCTCAGTTTACATAAGTGTGTGCTCAGTTTACATAAGTGTGTGCTCAGTTTACATCAGTATGTGCTCAGTTTACATAAGTATGTGCTCAGTTTACATAAGTATGTGCTCAGTTTACATAAGTGTGTGCTCAGTTTACATAAGTATGTGCTCAGTTTACATAAGTGTGTGCTCAGTTTACATAAGTGTGTGCTCAGTTTACATAAGTATGTGCTCAGTTTACATCAGTGTGTGCTCAGTTTACATAAGTATGTGCTCAGTTTACATCAGTATGTGCTCAGTTTACATCAGTATGTGCTCAGTTTACATAAGTATGTGCTCAGTTTACATCAGTATGTGCTCAGTTTACATCAGTATGTGCTCAGTTTACATCAGTATGTGCTCAGTTTACATCAGTATGTGCTCAGTTTACATCAGTATTTGCTCAGTTTACATCAGTATGTGCTCAGTTTACATCAGTATGTGCTCAGTTTACATAAGTATGTGCTCAGTTTACATCAGTATGTGCTCAGTTTACATCAGTATGTGCTCAGTTTACATCAGTATGTGCTCAGTTTACATCAGTATGTGCTCAGTTTACATCAGTATGTGCTCAGTTTACATCAGTATGTGCTCAGTTTACATCAGCATGTGCTCAGTTAAGTAAGGGGAAAAAATCCCCTTGCATTGTTAGTCCTTGTCTTTTTTTTATATCTAATTCACCTCACATGTTTGTACAGACACAACTGCAGAGACGTATACGCTCAAAGTAAAGTGCATGGATGCCGCCAACACCACTGTGTGCGACCACACGTCCAGTCGGTCACAGCCCACTATGATCCACATCCCGGTCATGAGGGCAGTTGTTTCCAGCCTGGTCATCAAAGTGACGTCCGGCGCACTGACCGTGTGTGAACTCCAGATGTACGGAGGTAGATTCCCTCCCGTGGAAACATTGAGACGAGTTGTCATAATATTCTAATGACAGTTTTTCTTATCCAAAAATTGTGAACTTTGTCTCTCAAATTTGGTTGGTGGGTAGACGGCCGTGCGGTTTTTAGGTTTACGGATACAAAGCAGTACACCTGTTAGTTTGGTAGTTACAGAGGAGTACAGTAGTTGGTTGGTAGACAGACAGCAGTACCCTTCTGAGGGTGGTAGATAGACAACAGTACACTTTGTAGGCTTGTAGATATCAAGCAGTACAAATGTTAAGTTTGTATATAGATATCAGTACACGTATTAGGTTAGGAGATAGACAGCAGTACACTTATTAAGTAATGCATGTTAGGTTTATTTCAATGTCACCGAGACAGAAACGTTAAATTATTTCAATATCCCGAAGACCAATAATGTTTTAAATGCTCCGATTCCTGAAAGTCTTATATGAAATTAGGGGAAGCCGTCCTTATTCTACTCCTTTTTTAAATATTTTTTTTTAAAACGTACTTGTAAACGTATCAGTAAACGTGGTGTGCACAAATAAAATATGCACTGTTTAAATGATAAAGTATCAAATGCCATCTTCAGAGTGCCCGATTCCATACTACGGCCTCTACTGTAATGAAACGTGCAATGGCCGCTGTGTTGGTGGACGCTGTAACCACGACGGAACGTGTCACCAGTGTCCCCAGCCAAATCATAAAGTGTCATGTGAACCAGGCAAGTCGGGTTGGTTTTCTTTTTTCGATGTTTTGATTTATTTATGTTGTTTTATTTATGCTTGTGTTTATTGGCTCCAATCTCGTTTATGTTTGTGTTTATTGGCTCCAATCTCGGTCTTTATTTTCAATGTAATTTTATTGTTTTGTTGTTTGTTTTTTGTTTTTTTTGTCTTTTAAAAGCACTGTATTCCATTTGGAAAATAAAACAAGCAGGTCACATAGCAGATTATGTTTATTTGAAATATAACTTTGGTTGAAAACGCACGATATTTTTCCACAATAAGTAAGTATGCAGTTATATAACTTTTAGATTAAATGAAAAATTCAAACAATTTAAAACACCCTTCCTACTCTTTAATTAACTAATGTGGAGGTTTCCAGGTGTGTATGGAAGGGGGCCGGGGGGACTGTGGGATATATAAGACCTTTATACAGAAGACCACAAGAGGGTAGCGAGTGTAGTGATTTCTAAATGTTTCTTTTATTGTAAATGTTGTCATGAGAACGCAATATCTATTGTGTATTTTCTCTTTAGATGAGTACACCACAAGCAGCAAACCTGTCCAAGGTAACTTTAAACTGAACTAATTCAATGCATTGTCTCATCTTTGTTCTATCACACTCTCTCTATCTTCACTCTCTCTCAAATTTATAGATATCTCTCTCCTTATCTTTCTCTCTTCTCGTCTTCTTAATTTAAAAAAAAATTATTCATGTTCTTTAAAAAAAAATATATTACAAACTTTTTAAAAAAAATCACGTCATAAACAAGTTTGATGTTATTGATGGGACCCTTGAACTTTCATTTTTATTGTTGATTTTGATCTGTCCAGAATCCTCCTGTCCTAAGGATGCAAGCTGCCACTGTTCTGACCAGTCATGTGACGACAAACTTTCGTGTCAGAATGGCGCAGTCTGTGAAAAACCTTGGTTTTCTCTAGCATGCCAATATTGTAAGTAGAAATGTAAATGTTCTCTTGCCAGATGATCTGATTAATTTCACTCCATTAAATTTAGCCACCAACGACGTGGTATTGGTAGTTCTTTGTAAAAAGTAAGTGAAAATTACCTCCAATTAGTGAAGATTACCATCAACAAATTTCGGTAATACGAGGGCAATGATGAAACATTATGACCAGGCTTAAATGCCCAGATTACCTTACTTTTCATGACAGGGTTCACAATTTACCTTACTTTTCATGACAGGGTTCACAATTACCCTGCTTTTCATGACAGGGTTCACAATTACCTTACTTTTCATGACAGGGTTCACAATTACCCTGCTTTTCATGACAGGGTTCACAATTACCTTACTTTTCATGACAGGGTTCACAATTACCCTGCTTTTCATGACAGGGTTCACAATTACCCTGCTTTTCATGACAGGGTTCACAATTACCTTACTTTTCATGACAGGGTTCACAATTACCTTACTTTTCATGACAGGGTTCACAATTACCTTACTTTTCATGACAGGGTTCACAATTACCTTACTTTTCATGACAGGGTTCACAATTTCCCTGCTTTTCATGAACGAGATCCTGTGGCGGCTGTAGCCAGACACGGTTGACAGATGCTAGACAGCATTCCCGATAGGGGAGTTTAAGTAATGTTTGTTCTCGCGCACGCTCAATATAGTGTTCCCACAGTAGCTACAGTAACCCTTAGTAAGTGACTGGGTCAAGGTAGATGGATAGTTCAATGATTCTCTCATTTCTAAGGCGACATTCATTGATTTCATGGGGTAGAGCACATAAGCAACACATTTCATTCACCACTCTGTCAAGCGTTACTTGAGTGCTTAAGTTATAAAATCAATAGATTTTTGTTACATTCATTATTGCCATTAAGGAAGTAAGGTTTCATGATATACCAAGTTGTTGTTTTGGTGTTGTTGTTGTTGTTGTTTGTTTGTTTGTTGTTTTTTTTTTTTTTTTTTTTTTTTTTTTTTGGGGGGGGGGGGGTGGTTGCACCGGCTCCTGGTATTTTGAGAAAATAGACGATGGTTCAAAGTGTTACAAAAAAAATATTTAACTGCTCATTTTCATAAACAATAAGTGCACAGACAGTTCCACAACCAACTTGCACGCAATTAAAAAAAAGGCCCACAGCCAGTTCTACAACCTACCTGCCGGCCTTTAAAAAATAGTCCTACACACAGTCCTCCTCCATACCTGCAAGCATTTAGACAATAGTACTGAAAAAGTCCTCAACCATATGGACTCGTGTCTCTTTATTGTTTAATAAACATTTGGCCTCCAAAAAAATGTCAACCTTTGTACTTGAGTTTAGCGATCCTTGCTTAAAAAGTTGTTGTTTTTTTTCACTCAGTATTGTTGATACAAAATAGGTTTTGTGGGGGGGAAGGGGTAAAATGGTTGTGAAAAGGAAGCCGCCCCACCAGAAGCAATATATATATATATATATATATATATATATATATATATATATATATAAGAGAAAAATTTTTTTTCACTCTGTATTGTTGAGACAAAATAGGTTTTGTGGGGGGGAAGGGGTAAAATGGTTGTGAAAAAGAAGCCGCCCCACCAGAAGCAATATATATATATATATATATATATATATATATATATATATATATATAAGAGAAAAGGACATACATTTTGAAAACATTGGTGTATCATATGCTCAATTGCTTCCACTTTAAACACTGTAATCTTAAAAGGAAAATTAGCTCTTTGATAAACATAACTATGCACACTGTACCGTAATCAAAACACATTTTAATATTTTTCGTTAAATAAAAGATTACTATTTTATCGTATGTTATTCAACTGATAACGGCCAATATACGCCATGCGACAAAGTAGAGCACCTTTCACTGGACAAGGCTCAATACTATCCTTAACTTCTAATGGCACGAAAGAACGCCCGTAGCAGATGTACTCGCACCGGCAGGTCTCAACCAGCAACCTAGCCATGACATGCAGTCTAAAACACGTGAGACATGTCAGATAAAGATTTGTCGAAAAGAATGTGTTACACCGAGATTGATCATGGAAGGAGGTTTGCTGGTGGACAGCAGAAACGATTGAAAGACAACATTCAAGCCCCATTGGAAGTGTTCCGTATAGCCCGGTCACGTTGGACGATTCGGCAAATGATTGAGCATCTTTTCGTTCATCTTTATACAAAGGATCCATACAAAATGACTCCATTCAATACGGTTCCATACAACATGGCTCAAAACAACATGGAGCCCACAGAATTGCAGTTGCAGAGGGGAAAAAAAGATTAAGCGAGAAAGCTCAGGTTAACTTGTCACCTTCAGATATCCTAATATCCAATGCACTTACTGCAAGAAATAAGTTAGTGTCATAAAAGCCCTGGTTAACTTGTCACCTTCAGATATCCTAATATCCAATGCACTTACTGCAAGAAATAAGTTAGTGTCATAAAAGCCCTGATTAACTTTACACCTTCAGATATCCTAATATCCAATGCAATTACTGCAAGAAATAAGTTAGTGTCATAAAAGCCCTGGTTAACTTTACACCTTCAGATATCCTAATATCCAATGCACTTACTGCAAGAAATAAGTTAGTTAGTGTCATAAAAGCTCTGGTTAACTTTACACCTTCAGATATCTTAATATCCAATGCACTTATTGCAAGAAATAAGTTAGTGTCATAAAAGCCCTAGTTAACTTTACACCTTCAGATATCCTAATATCCAATGCACTTACTGCAAGAAATAAGTTAGTTAGTGTCATAAAAGATCTGGTTACCTTTACACCTTCAGATATCCTAATATCTCGAACCTGCCCTTTGTATATACGATTCTTGAGCGAGTTGTGTCACAGCAGCTTGTGCAGCATTTAAACAATTATGACTTACTTGACAAGTTTCAATCTGCATATCGACCTAGGCACAGCTGTGAGACATCACTGTCCCGTGTTCTTTGTAGTTCTGACCGTGGCGATCTGACAATATTGGTTCTGTTGCATCTCAAAGCTGCCTTTGATGTGATCGACCATGAGCTTCTTCTGTCAAGACTTCTGAATGTGGCAGGCATTACTGGAATTGCACTTTTCTGGTTTTCTTCTTATCTGTCTGACAAGACTCAGCGTATTGTAGTGAAGCAGGCATCTTCCATGGACACTTCCGTTACCTGTGGTGTGCCACAGGGCTCAGTTTTAGGACCTATTCTGTTCTCCATGTACACTAGCCAGCTAGGAAAATGTATTGAAAGTCATGGTATTTCACGCAAAATATTTGCGGATGACACACAACTATACAAATGTTTCCGCCCTAATCCCTTGGAGTGTGCTACTGCTGTTCTAGGACTGCTGTCTTGCTACGAAAGTTTGGTTGCATCAAACATACTAAAATTATATGAAGATTATACTGAGGCAATTATTTGTGGTTCAGATGCCAATCTTCGGAAAGTTACCATTGCATCACTAAAAGTTGAGGAATCTGAGATCCTGTTGTCATCGACTGTCAGAGACCTTGGCTCTTATATTGACAGTAAACTTAGAATAATTCCCCATATCAGTTCTGTTGTCAAGGCATGCTTCTGTCATCTGCGTGCCCTGGGTCAGCTGCGTCCTAAACTCAATAGGAGAACAGCTAAAGCTGTAGCAGTAACTCTAATCCATTCAAGATTTGATTACTGTAATAGTTGTTTGTGGGGTTTACCTCAGAACTAAATTTAGAGACTCCAAAAGACATAAAATACTGCAGCACGCATTGTATCTCGGATAAAAGAATCAGACCACATCACCCCAGTTCTCATCCCCCCAGTTCTCATCACCCCAGTTCTCATCACCCCAGTTCTACAAGACCTGCATTGGGTCCCCGTGAGTGAGCGCATTAACTAAAAAATTCTGTCGCTGGCGTACAGCTGCATAGATGGCTCAGCACCGGAATATTTCAAGGAACTGATTTATAAACATGTATCCTTGAAGAGCCTGTGGTCCTTAACACAGTACTTACTGAGTTTTCCTAGAGTGGATGAACACAGAAAAAGTCTTACGGAGTGTGCTCATTTAAGGCGATAGTGCCAAAATTATGGAACGGTTTGCCTCAATCTTTGAGGGGAATTGTAAATTTAAAAAAAAAAAAACATTTAAGAAGCAATCAAAAACGTTTTTAAAAAAAACAGATTTCGAAGGACCAGAGCGCAGTGAGCAGTGAGCATGCTAAAGTGGCATGGATACCAGTGCGATATAAATATCAAGTCAATCCATCAATCAAACTTACTGCAAGAAATAAGTTAGTGCCATAAAAGCCGAAGTTAACTCTACACCTTCAGATATCCTAATATCCACTGCACTTACTGCACGAGATAAGCTAGTGCCAGGAAAGACAAGATTACCTCTGCACCTACCGATGTCCTAACCGTCCTCAGCTCTTACTGTACGAGACAGTTTAGTGCAACAAAAGCGCTTTTAGATTTCTTAACGACATACTGTGCTTACTGTACGAGACTGTTTCTGGCGGTCTCATTAGGCATCTTTTCACCATACGGCAGAATCACAATCAGCGCATATCCGATGATTGAATTCAAATTGATTGATTTCGACGCATTAACTAAGATAACATTCAATGAATCACTGCCAATTAGCAGAAATGTTAATTTACTTTATGAACTACTTTTTAAAACAATACTTTAAAATTAAAATACAAAAAAACACAACTTTTCGGAGACCATTTGTTGAATAGAGTAACATGTAAGTTGTATGTGCGTTTTTTTGTCAGATGATGCTGCTTACACGGCCACCGTGGACAGTCCACTCTTGACGGACCACAATGACGCAACTTGCCACACGGCACACAACGTGACCGTCCACCTGAAAGGATCAGTGGCTTTCACCTGGGCGCGGATTGTGGGCGAGAAAAAAGGTAGAGTCTTCCCTTTGAATAAAAAAAATCTAATGTCAAAATGTCAATTTTTCTTGATATATTAATTATCAATTTTTAGCACATCCATTAGAGCTTGTTAGCACATCCATTAGTACTTGTTAGCACATCCATTAGTACTTTTTAGCACATCCATTAGTACTTGTTAGCACATCCATGAGTACTCGTTAGCACATCCATTATGACTTGTTGGCACATCCATTAATACGTGTTAGCACACTCATAAGTAATTGTTAGCACAGTCATAAGTAATTTTTAGCACATCCATTAGTACGTGTTAGCACAATCATCAGTAATTATTAGCACATCTATTAGTACGTTTTAGCACATTCATCAGTACATGTCAGCACATCCATTAGTACTTGTTGCACAATCATGATTAATTGTTAGAACACATATTAGTACTTGTCAACACATTCCTTGCAACCAGTGAAATATCCTCTTCAACACCAGGCTCGGAAACATTGCAAATCTCCTCTACATGCATAGGAGCCGGACTGATCAATACAAAGATCGTGGGTCCTTAATATATATAAGAAGAAGAAGAAGAGGCTGTTAGCACGTCCTGTAATACTTGCTAGCACTTTGATTAGTACTTTTAAGCACATTCATAAGTGCTTGTTGAAACATTTATTAGTACTTGTTTGCGCATCCATTAGTATTTGTTAGCACATTCATAATTACCTGTTAACCCATTTATTTGTACTTGTTAGCACACCCATACTTTTTAGTTAGCATATCCTTTAGTACTTTTAGCGCATCCCTTTGTATTTGTTAGCACATTCATTAGTACTTGTTAACACATTGTTACGTACAGTTATCAGTATGGCGAAATGAATCTCTTATTTAACCGTATGGCTCGTTTTAAAATAGTACACAACAAAAGACGATAAGAAATGATAAATACAATAACAGATAATACGATACTCAAACCACGTTGAATTACAATTAATAAATTTAATTAATATTTATGAATTAGAAAATCAAAAAGAAAAGAAAATTAAAGCTATTGCCTTATAGTATAATGATTAGTTTGTACCGGTTCTATGTTCAAGAAGATTCAATGTTGTTAAAAAAAAAGTACAATGATGAAAAGGAATACATACACATAAACATCACAATGTTAGTAGAAAAATCTCTGTCTCGTATAGAAAAGTCTCTACGGCAATAGTGCTCAAAATATCTCTCGTCATCTTCCTCTCGCTAAACCTCTCTAGGCGTATATGTAGCCTGTTTCATAAATATCTCTCGAAAGGGCTTACACATTGCATAATCGTCTCGACCTATCTAGTTTAATCTGAGGTCATAAATGCAAACACTATGTAGACGTCCATTGTTCCAAGACACTCTACCGGTCTCTTCACTATTTTAGACCGTCATTGTTCAGCGACACTCTTTGAATGGAACATGAATGTTACAGAAAATAAATGTTAAAGAAATTAAATGTTACAGAAAATAAATGTTACAGAAAATAAATGTTAAAGAAATTAAATGTTACAGAAAATGAATGTTACAGAAAATAAATGTTACAGAAATTAAATGTTACAGAAAATAAATGTTACAGAAATTAAATGTTACAGAAATTAAATGTTACAGAAAATAAATGTTACAGAAAATACATGTTACAGAAATTAAATGTTACCTAAAATAAATGTTACCTAAAATAAATGTTACAGAAATTCAATGTTACATAAAATAAATGTTACAGAAATTAAATATCACATAAAATAAATGTTACAGAAAATACATCTGGCAGAAAATTAATGTAACAGAAATTAAATGTTACATAAAATAAATGTTACAGAAATTAAATATCACATACAATAAATGTCACATAAATTAAATGTTAGATAAAATAAATGTTACAGAAAAGAATTATCCAGAAGATATATGTTACACAAATTAAATATTACATATAATAAATGTTACAGAAAAATAAATGTTACAGAAAAAAAAGATAAAAGTTCTTAAGAGCTAAATATAATATGAGAGAATCAAAAGTTAACATGAATGTAACCTATCATTCCATAGAGACTTCGAGGGTCACTTTAAAGTTTCACGTCCTAGCCCAAAACATTAACGATACCAAAGAGTGCCTCCAACAGCTAACTGTCGAGACTCGCAACAACACATTTGACGTGTCCTGCGCCAATGAAGTGGAAGTCGACAAGGTGATGGTGTCGTGGAGTGAAAGCGTGCGAATCTGCTCTGTTTACATCAACGCAGGTAATCTCACATTGACTGGCGCGTACACCAGTTGTTCAGTTAAACCTCAACACCGGCACGTTTGACATTTTATTTGTTTAATGGCTGTGTTACTGGCCTATAAGAACGTGTTTATGTTCTACTTCATCGCTTGCCATAAATTCATGTGGCTTGTAGATCTCCACTTCATCGCTTGCCATAAATTCATGTGGCTTGTGCACTCCACTTCATCGCTTGCCAAAAATTTGCGTGTCGCGTGCGCTCCACTTTATCGCTTGCTATAAATTCAAGTGGCGCGTTTATCGTGCATTCTGCTATGAAGAAAATAAAAAGTAATCGCTATTAGTTATCGCGCCAAACTTTTAAAATCTCCAAATTAGGTGAGGGGAATGGTGCACTGTTTCGTTATTTTCTTAAAGCTTTTTTCAGTTGCTATAAAATTAAAATACGGATCAAGTCAAAACGTGCAATTTATAGCAATACTTACGTAAGAAAATTCATGTTTTTAAACAAATAAATAGTGTGTTTTTTATCGTGCACTAAATGCATCGCTTACATTTGAAAATTTTAAATCCAAAGCGTTCTAAAACAAATCTGAATAACACGAACAAAGAAATAAAGAACTTTTAAAGAAAATGGCTAAATGTATCATGGTCCTCTCTCTCTCTCTCCTTTCTCTGTCTGGTCTATTATCAAATCTTATGCGATCTATGGTTAAGTTAACTGTGGGTGGCGGAGAAGTTTAAACTGTGTCTATCCCAACCTTGTGGACTGTAGTTCAAACCACAGCCTAGACAAACACAAGCACAACAATGGCGCCCCTGGTGGCCTGGACACGTTAGACCTGGCAACTCGTCTAAGGTTAGGCAATCCCTGAAATCAAACCCAGCGATGGAGTCCCGTACGTGATATGACAATAACACAATTTATTAAATATGTAACAAAAATGTAAGAGAGCTACTCTGAACATAGTTTAATGAGCCGACCACTTAATTTGTCTTGTCCCGAGGCTTTGGCTGCGTCCAATTGGTTAAATAATGACTTCACTCTCTGTTCACTAAACATTAAAGTACCATCATGTGTACTACTGCCATCTTGAAATGAATTCATCATCTCATTGTGCACTCTTCCAAAGTCCAAGCTGACAAAACGAAAATAAAAGTCATTTAAGTCGTTAACCAAATTCCTCATTTCCTTAACACATAAGCATTCTCGTGTAGGAGTATGTGCTGTTATTTGCTGGAGTCCTGCCCAAACAAGCCTTTGAATTGTTTATAGTGAATAATTTTTCGATTTTTGCTTGCATTGTTTTTTACCCTGATATATTTTTTCGTTCAATATTTTTTGAGCTTGAATGAATTCCTGAATCCCATCTGTTATGGAGTTTAGAAGACGGAACTTCTGGTCCATATGTTGCTTCCCCTTTGGAGGCAATTCTAGTTTGCGTTTAGACATTGGGCACTTTCTAGTTACCAATAGAATCTTTCATTTACCATTATATCAGTTACCTTCTCTAAGCACGATGTTAAGGAGATCGGACGATATTATTCTTGGATGAACCTTATTCTTCCATTCTATGAAAACATGAACATTGATAGCGCTAAGCAAACCTATGGGAAGGGCCCCCTTGGCCCAAGATCTGTTGATGACACTCACTAGCTCTGCCTTGGCTATCATGCCCAGGTTTCTTATCATTTTGTTGCAGATCTTGTCCTGTCTTGGTGCCATGTGGACCTTGGACTTGATTGCTTTTTGCAGTTCAACCAGAGTAAAGTCTGCAGTAAAGAGTCCGGCATGAGGTCCCCACCATTGGTCGTTTTATCAATGTTTCCTGCAACGGCTACGTTTTTTTTGTCTTTCTTTGGTCTCTCTCAGTTTCATACTTACGTTAGCAAAATGCCTGATGAGGGCCCTGTCACTCTTGACATATGTGGTAACAAGGCCTGTCATCGTTTGCTAGGGTCTTGGGTTTCTCGTTTTACCAAGGCAGAGAAAGAATCTATCAATCGCCAAACCTTTAGTCTGTCTATCAGAATGAGTTTAGTTGTCTTAACTAAGTCTTACCATTGGGCCAAATATGAAAAGACGTGAGAGTAAGGCTTACAAACGAAGCAACTATCCTTCACTCTAAATGAAAGAAAGCTCAAGTCAATGCTACTTCTCAATTCGGAGCCGGTCGAAATCTTTTGTCACTTTCGCATGTGAAGGACAGACAATAATAAAAAAGTTGTTAAAAAATAAGAAAATATATCAATCACTTTAGTTCTCGTCTACTGACAGGATGTCGTCGAGCTCTCAGTGTTATTTTCTGATACTTCTATGTTTTTTTCAATGTCGTTGCATTTATTTTCCTCTATATAATGCTCTACGTTATATTCTATGTTATTTTCTGTTATTTTCTATGTTAGGTTCTATTATATTTTGTGTCATCTCTTTATTATTTTCTATTATTTTCTATGTTATTTGCTATGTTATGTTTGTCATTTCCTATGCTATTTTCTATGGTGTTAGAAAGTTATTTTCTGTGTTATTTTCCATTTTATGCTCTATGTTATTTTTGATGCTATTTATATGGTGTTTGTATGTTGTTGTTTTTTTCGGCCCATTATTCAATAACTATAATATCACAAAGAGTTGTATTCAAACACTTGAACTGATTGGATGAAATCTATGAAAACAATCTGTACTTCCCAGGTAGGAATTATGCACTGAAGGCGACCGTGTCGCTAGGAGACGAGACGGCGAACACAAGAAGAATTCAACAGCTGTTGGCGTCGGTTAACGACGGAATATCGACTCAGAGTGAATGCATGACCCTGAGTCATGATTACTTGGACACACTGCAGATGACACTGCCATCTCATCGGTCGGTCGCCCAAGTGCAACTTCATATTCGTAAGTGGTGTTTAAGTGGCCCAGATACAAGTGGCATACATACTCCATGGAGGACATCGGTGCAGGCAATACATTAATATGTGTAATTTTGTGATCGAATGTTTGGGTGTGAATTGTCTAATCCAGTGGTCGGCAAACTAATTTTTCAAGGAGCAAAAGCTAGCAGCAGGACGATGAAAAACATTTAGAGATCCAATGTTTTCAAGAACCTGTCTAGTACCATGATTTTGGAGTCAAAACAGATTTCTAGCCGACTGGCCGAGCCGCCTTCAGGTCTCTAAAAAACCGCATCTTGCTCGAAAGCCGCGATTTCCGACCACCGGTCCAAGCAAATGTAAAGGGTGATGGGCTGACAATGGATTGAAAATGAGTTGGCAATGGGTTGGCAATGTAACATTTAAATTAGTAACATTTATTTTCTGTGACATGTATTTTTTGTCCCATTCATTTTCCATGCAAAGACTGTCGTTGAAAAATAACGGTCTAATGAAATTAAAAATAAAAGTGCTTATAAAAATAAATGACATTATTATAAACGTAGCCATTCCGATCCCTAACTATGGCCACCCTACTGAAAGCGAGTAATCAGTTATTTGTATTTCTTTGAAAACTGAGACTCAAGAAAACTCAAGACCAAAATGCACAATCCCACCAAAAAACTACGGTTTTGATTGATAATCTAGTACTATTCAAACGTGAATGGGCAGTCTTTTATTTTCTGTGGCTACCAAAGGGACATTTTCCTGGACGACACAAAGAATTCCGATTAAATTTTCAGTTATTTCCCATTCTTTGTTTCATCACTCATGCCTAATCCCCAATTGAATTTCCTTAACAACTGTATTGCGGTCATTGTTAACAACTGTATTGCTGTCATTGTCAACAACTGTATTGCGGTCATTATATGTATTATTTTATTATTTTTGACCGTCTTTAGTCTCGTCTTGGATTGTGTTTCTTCTAGCCCGGTTTTCAATCAGCTTCTTAAGTCATATACAGTTCTATCCTCTACTGACATGTTTTAATTTGTAAGCAGCTTTTCTTTTTTTTTTAAATATTGTTGACATTTGTCCCTTAACCTTCCTACAGAAGATAGTTTCCTGCAGTGGAAATAACGTGGCCTCATGCTCGACAATTGTAACTACCGAGCTAATTTCAAGATTTTTTTTTTCAATAAGAGTTTTTAAATTAAAGTAGATTTCAATGTTAATTTTTTTTTCAACAGATCCAGAGCAAAGCGAAGACTACAAGTTCAGGTATCGTCGATTTGGCGTCCATGGCCAACGAGCGTCTCAGGAAGAATCTTCCATTTACAACAATCAGCGAACTATCTACTGGACCACAACGTCAAGGCCGGTTATTTCGGGGTTGGAACTGAAAGTCATCAAGGGTTCTGTGGTCATTTGCGAAATTAAAATCTTTGGAGGTAATCAACATGTGTTTAAAAAAAATAATAATAATCGCAAATGTTAATATATATATATATTATATATATACATATATATATATATATATATGTTACGACCAAAGCCTTAAATCGGCCTAAGTGGGAAATGGCTGGCCAAATCGGAAAGAGGGCAATATTGCCTCACATTGACCGGCCAATGTTCGATCTTTTCTTGATTTCGGTATTTGGCAAGTCAGTTTGCGAAATTGCATGGAGCGATCGGTCAAAGTCGTAAGAAAAAGGTCATGAGCAGATCGTTTCGATAATCACATTATATTGATTATTTTATACTATGTTACACAAATCAGCCAAAAAAATTATTATGGAACTCTATCATCCCTTGTTACAACAAGATGAAATTTTATGATATACCGATTTACGCAGCTGTTTTTATTAATTTTTACAATTGCAATGATTTGTTGAGCACTTGGTAGTGCAATGGCGTCGAGTTTTGCCTTGGCAACCGGTCAAAGATTGTGAAGACGCGCCAATGTGTAGTGATTTTTGCTCTGTTCCCACGGATACCAATGTCAGCAGTTTCTCATGCACAATTGAAAAGTCTCTTCTGGAATACAGTTGTTTGAGAACTCCATATTCTGTTCCTAGATTGGCGTTAATGGCAACTTAAAGGACGCTTCGTGGGTCATTGTGACCTCTGTCAACATCTGGCATACGGATCGCACATTATCAATGTTACGCACTGCTGTCTGTATGGAGAAATTAATCTCCTATTTACATGTATGGCTCGTTCCAGAACAGTTCATGAAAAGACGATACCAAGTGATAAAAAACCAGAACAGAGAATTCGACACTCAAAACAGTGCTAATTACAATTGATAAGATTTATTAATTTACTTTGGATTGCAAAATAAAAGAAATATGATTAAAATCATCAACTTACAGAAGCATGGTTTTTCTTGTTCCGGTAAACAGTGAACACACTGTGCCTAAAAAAATAAGGTACAATGATGAATACGAATTGACACATATAGGTAAACACAGAATAACACACTCTTGTCTGGTGTAGTCAAAATATCTCGAGATCTCCAATAATGCTCTCTCTGCTTTTTATAGTCGGTTCTACCGAAAATTCCGGGTGTATTACGCATTGTACAAGTGACTCGAGTATTCCACCATTTACTATCATTTTCTAAAGCATTCGAGTCAACACAACAGGCGATAGCTTTGTTTGCGATACAAAAAATATCAAAGGGAATAAGCCACGCCCAATACTAAAGCAGCGTCTGCAATGGATCACAGCACGGGGGAAATAAGAGGTAAACACGTCGTCTACATAACAATCAACAACAATCGCTGTTAGGAATCGTGCATCTGACACTTTTATTTAAATTTTGGAACCTTAAGTTTGCAAACTTGCATGAGTTGCTGACCCCTTGTTCCTGATTATTATTGTATTATTATTAGTGTGTGGTTTCATATAGCACTGCACCCAAGTCTAGCGCTGGGTTCACAGCGCTTCGCATAGAAATTAGCCATTACAGAAACGATACGTTTAAAAACAAATGAGTTCAAATCTTGACCTCACCCATCCTCACCTTACCACTGTCTGCCCATGGATAGAGCCCAGCAGCACCGAGCGCTGTTCATCATTCAAATGGGAAGGTGAGAATGCGTCTTTATAGTGCTGTGTGAATAAATGAGTCTTGGGGGCAGTTTTGAAGACTTGGATGGTCGTTTCATTGCGGATGTGTAATAAGAGAGAATGACGGTGTTTTGGGGCACAGAAATAGAAAGATCTTTCACCATAAGTTTTAGTGCTTGTTCTGGAAGCAGAAAGAATATGCATGTCTGGGGAAAAAACAAAGGTTTCGAACGGGTGAATAGACAGAGAGAATTTCATTAAGAAAGGCAGAACAAGTAACAAATGTTGTGACAGAAAAGAGACAGTTTTAATCAACGCGTTCTTGTATAGAGAGCCGATCAAGTGAGTGAAGTAGTCGAGTGACGTGATCACCTTTCTTTGCTTTAGATCTGACCTAGCAGATTCATTTTAAAACTTTCTGCAGTTTTTCTATGAAATGTTTTGGTGAACCTGACAGAAGATTGTTACAATAGTCAAGACGAGAGATAAAAAGAGCAAAGACTAGTGCTTTTGTTGCGCTAACTGTGAGGTTGTTACGGGTGGAGATGATCTGACGGATATCGGTTACGCAGAACGAGAGATGCGAGTAATAGGATTATTGGAGACATGTTGACAGAGAGGATATAACCAAGATTATGACATAGTCTGCAATGTAATTTCTTATCCTTTTCTTTCGTCTCGTTTATTAATTGTTCCACAAATTGCGTGGACATCGGTGCCTCAGGATCCACGAGAATGGGCTGAATTACACTTTTTTTTTTACACACTACACAGAATCTGTTCGCATTGTTATTAGTCTTGCCTTAGCACATATAATATTTGCAAGGGATTTTCTCGGCAATTCGGGAAGTGGCAGTCCAAAGTAGCATATACACTGGTAATTTCAAGTACATCGTACATTGGCCAAACGCCTCGGCACAAGTGTGAAATGGCCGGTCATATCGGGAACTTGTCGAACTTCGGACTTTGGCTGCAACATATATATATATATATATATATATATGTGTGTGTGTGTGTGTGTATATATATAAAAATATAATTATTTACAATTAGTAATATATATATATATTATATATAATATGTATATATATTCATTTTTGTCTATTCATTTAAAGGTGGTGTAAAGTTTTGATGGCGTCATCANAGCCAAAATGGGTCCTGTCTTCAGTGCCATGGGGGAGAGCCAGGCCGGTTTTGTTCTGAAGGTACGAATAAATAAGGGACTGGGCAACCTTGTCAAACGTGCGGTTCCCCCCCCCCCCCGAGATCATCCCGGATTAGCCAAGTTTTAATAATCGCAGTCAAATCTATTTGGACAGTCTGTCCAGGTTTTAAGGCCCATTTTGTTAAAATTAAATATTTATTTATTTCTGTCTTTTAAACAGTTACAACTTTTGTACCAAATTGAATATATGCATGTATTGATGTATAGATCAATTGCTAGATAGATCAATTGATATATAGATCAATTGCTAGATGGATCAATTGATATATAGATCAATGGCTAGGTAGATCAATTGATATATAGATCAATTGCTAGATAGATCAATTGATATATAGATCAATGGCTAGATAGATCAATTGATATATAGATCGATGGCTAGGTAGATCAATTGATATATAGATCAATTGCTAGATAGATAAATTGATATATAGATAAATTGCTAGATAGATAAATTGATATATAGATAAATTGATATATAGATAAATCGATAGATATGTATGAGATAGATAAATTGATATATAGATAAATTGATAGATATATAAAGAGATAGATAAAGTGATATATAGATAAATTGATAGATATGTAAAGAGATAGATAAATTGATATATAGATCAATTGCTAGATAGATAAATTGCTATATAGGTAAATTGATATATAGATCAATTGCTAGATAGATAAATTGATATATAGATAAATTGATATATAGATAAATCGATAGATATGTATGAGATAGATAAATTGATATATAGATAAATTGATAGATATATAAAGAGATAGATAAATTAATATATAAATAAATTGATAGATATGTAAAGAGATAGATAAATTGATATATAGATCAATTGCTATGTAGATAAATTGCTATATAGATAAATTGATATATAGATAAATCGATAGATATGTATGAGATAGATAAATTGATATATAGATAAATTGATAGAAATATAAAGAGATAGATAAATTGATATATAGATAAATTGATAGATATGTAAAGAGATAGATAAATTGATATATAGATAAATTGATAGATATGTAAAGAGATAGATAAATTTATATATAGATAAATTGATAGATATATAAAGAGATAGATAAATTGATATATAGATAAATTGATAGATAAATAAAGAGATCGATATATAAAGAGATAGATAAATTATAATTAAACAACCCCTAAAGCATAGTTGTTCGAATAAATCCTTTATAAAATATAGTAGCGCGCAATCGACGGGGGGTGGGGGGGGGCAAAAATTGAACAAGACCAGCTTAAAAGTCCCGCACTATATAAGAATCCCAATGAGTGCTCACCCACCACCGAGCCTCGCAACACATATATCGGGTAAAAAATCGTACTTTCGCTTTAACAAAAAAAAAATATATTTTTTTTAAAGAATATCATTTATCGAAGTTATTAGGAATTTTATTTAGTAAATTCATGGTCATCATAATTCCATGAAAGAAATACTTATTTTACTTTTTTTTTTTGGGGGGGTGGGGGGTTAGGGGTTGGTGCTGTAAATTAAACATAATATTTTAACATCGGCAATAAGTTTATGTGCCAAATTTCAGCTCGATGAGTTGGTCTTACAAATACAAATGCGAAGTTAACATAAATGATTTTATTTTTAAAATAACCTAAAACGATATTTTTTCTTATAAGTCATTTATAAAATGCTATATCGAGAATGGTGGGGTGCTGAAAATTTTACAATTGATTCATGCAAGTGATGCACCTTAAAAGAATCCTAATTCGCGCACCCTCCCCCCTCCCCACAAGGCTTCCAACCGCACATTTTTTTACGCCTTTTAACAATATTTAATATGGTCATGATCCACCGGCTTTTACAACGCAGATTTAGTTTACAAACTATTTCAGAAAAGCAAAAGAATATATTATGCCAGAAAGGAACTTGCAATATTTCTTTTAAAAAAAAAATAAGAATCTCATTTAGATCCGTTATCGGGAATTTTATTTACTGGAAACAAATTCATCAAAATTCTATCCTCTTACCCTTAAAAAATAAGACACAGGACATATTTGGAGGGGGGGTGGGGCTTTGATTTGGGAGTGGTGCTGAAAGTTTTATGACGCTATGCTGTCATCCGCAATGCGTCTATGTGCCAAGTTTCAGCTTTATAGGTTGACGGCAAGTAGATCAGTGGCCGTCCGAAAATTTAGCCCTAAACTTACAAAAGAAGGGTTATTACCGAATAAAGGATTAAATAATAAGCTTACGCCATCCACCATGTACCGCTGAGTTCAATAGTGGACAAAATGTATTCATTATAGTATATACAATTTAATTTTTATTAACTTCCCTTCAAGTCATTTAAAAGATTACTTTGTGCTCATTACCCCCCCCCCCAACATTTCAGAATATTAAGAAAAAAGTATATATAAATTACAACTTTCTATATACTATGATTAAGAGCAAACTTTCCCCCGGGACCATTTATACTTCAAGAGAAATGACCATACACAATATGATTGCTCTCCATTGTTTGATGTTCTTAAGGTTAATTGCCCTTTTAAAAAAATTGTCACACTGAAATTTATATAAAAGATGTGTTGTTCTTTTGTTGTTCTTTTGTTGTTTATGTGTTCTTGTTTTGTTGGGTTTTTTTGTTTTCATTTTTTGTGTGAAAAATAGATTAATAATAGTTCTTTAAATGCCTCAATGAACTGAAGACCCTCTCCCAAATAACATTTCTAAAAATTACATTTTCCCACTGCGTTTATTGCTAAATGATGTTCAAAGTGAAAACGGATGTACACGCTCATTACAAAACACGATCTATGTTTGAAGAAAACTATGATTCAATTCGTTTATTTTTAACACCCAGGAGGCACCGAATGTCCAAGTGGATTCGCGGGGCCGAAGTGTGAGCAGCTGTGTCAATGTACTGGAGGTGCGTGTGACAAGAACGGTGAATGCACAGGTGGTGCGAACTGTAAGCCAGGATGGTTTGGAATAGCTTGTCAGTACCGTAAGTAATGGTTTGGAATAGCATGTCAGTACCATAAGTAATGGTTTGTAATAGCTTGTCAGTACCGTAAGTAATGGTTTGGAATAGCTTGTAGGTACCGTAAGTAATGGTTTGAAATATCGTGTCAGTACCGTAAGTAATTTGGAATGGCGTGTCAGTACGTTAAGTAATGGTTTGAAATAGCGTGTCAGTACCGTAAGTAATTTGGAATGGTGTGTCAGTACGGTAAGTAATGGTTTGAAATAGCGTGTCAGTATCGTAAGTATTTTGGAATGGCGTGTTAGTACGGTAAGTAATGGTTTGAAATAGCGTGTCTTTAGTGTAAGTACTGGTTTGGAATAGCTTGTCAGTACCGTATTTAAGAGTTTGGAATAGCTTGTCAGTACTTTAAGTAATGGTTTGGAATAGTTTGTCTGTACTGTAGTAATGATTTTAAAACTAGTACTGATATGATTTTAGCTGAAATTAGAGGGTTAATTTTTATTTTAAAAAAAAACTTTTTCTTGGTAACTATCAATGTCCATATAAAAGTATACGTATAACTAACAATGTCCATATAAAAATATGCGTATAACTAACAATGTCCATATAAAAGTATACGTATAACTAACAATGTCCATATAAAAGTATACGTATAACTAACAATGTCCATATAAAAGTATACGTATAACTAACAATGTGCATATAAAAGTATATGTATAACTAACAATGTCCATATAAAAGTATACGTATAACTAACAATGTCCATATAAAAGTATGCATATAACTAACAATGTCCATATAAAAGTATACGTATAACTAACAATGTGCATATACAAGTATATGTATAACTAACAATGTCCATAGAAAAGTATATGTATAACTAACAATGTCATTATAAAAGTATATGTATAACTAACAATGTCCATAGAAAAGTATACATATAACTAACAATGTCCATATAAAAGTATACGTATAACTAACAATGTCCATATAAAAGTATGCATATAACTAACAATGTCCATAGAAAAGTATATGTTTAACTAACAATGTCCATATAAAAGTATATGTTTAACTAACAATGTCCATATAAAAGTATACGTATAACTAACAATGTCCATATAAAAGTATACATATAACTAACAATGTCCATATAAAAGTATACATATAACTAACAATGTCCATATGAAAGTATATGTTTAACTAACAATGTCCATATGAAAGTATATGTATAACTATCAATGTCCATATAAAAGTATGCATATAACTAACAAAGTCCATATAAAAGTATATGTTTAACTAACAATGTCCATATAAAAGTATATGTATAACTAACAATTTTCATATAAAAGTATACGTATAACTAACAATGTCCATATAAAAGTATATGTATAACTAACAATGTCCATATAAAGGTATATGTTTAACTAACAATGTCCATATAAAAGTATATGTATAACTATCAATGTCCATATAAAAGTATGCATATAACTAACAATGTCCATATAAAAGTATATGTATAACTAACAATGTCCATATAAAAGTATATGTATAACTATCAATGTCCATATAAAAGTATGCATATAACTAACAATGTCCATATAAAAGTATACGTATAACTAACAATGTCCATATGAAAGTATTCATATAACTAACAATGTCCATATAAAGTATATGTATAACTAACAATGTCCATATAAAAGTATGCATATAACTAACAATGTCCATATAAAAGTATGCGTATAACTAACAATGTCCATATAAAAGTATATGTATAACTAACAATGTCCATATAAAAGTATATGTATAACTATCAATGTCCATATAAAAGTATGCATATAACTAACAATGTCCATATAAAAGTATACGTATAACTAACAATGTCCATATGAAAGTATTCATATAACTAACAATGTCCATATAAAAGTATGCATATAACTAACAATGTCCATATAAAAGTACGCATATAACTAACAATGTCCATATGAAAGATTACTTTAAAACTATCAATGACATACGAAAGAATACTTTAAAACTATCAATGTCCAGTTGAACGAATGCTTTATAACCATCCATGTCCATATGAATGATGAACTTTATAATGATCCATGTCCATATGAAAGAAAACTTTATAACGATCAATGTCCACATGAAAGAAAACTTTATAACTATCAATGTCCATATAAAAGAATGATGAGCATCTTGCAATTAGTATTTTTGAAGAAATTTATAGAATATCCTAAATTAAATATACAGCATAAATTCTATAAGACCTTAGATTTAATTTATGACATTGGTAATTGTTATTAACTGTTTTAGTTCTTTAAATAACTTTTCGATCACGTGGTTGTCAAAGATTTGCTTTTTAATGCTTAATAATTTGGGAAGTAGGCAAGTGTTCTTAAAGCCTTTACTAACTTTGTGATGCTGTACACATTTAACAGTCAAGAAAGCCTTTGCTAACTATGTGTTGCTTAAACACACTTCCCTGGCATCAAAGCTTTTGCTAGTTGATGCCTTACACACTTCCTTGTCATCAAAGCATTCGCAAACTATGTGATGCCTTACACACTTCCCTGTCATCAAAGCCTTCGCTAACTATATGATGCATTACACACTTCACCGCCAACAAAGCCTTTACTAACTAGATAATTTACTACATGAAAATTAACGGATTTATATCTTCACAATAAACTTTGCTAACTACATGACAGCTGATAATTAATATCTTCATGGAAGACTTTGCTAACCACATGACAGCTGATAATTAATATCTTCATGGAAGACTTTGCTAACTACATGACAGCTGATAATTAATATCTTCATGGAAGACTTTGCTAACCACATGACAGCTGATAATTAATATCTTCATGGAAGACTTTGCTAACTACATGAAAGCTGATAATTAATATCTTCATGGAAGACTTTGCTAACCACATGACAGCTGATAATTAATATCTTCATGGAAGACTTTGCTAACTACATGACAGCTGATAATTAATATCTTCATGGAAGAATTTGCTAACCACATGACAGCTGATAATTAATATCTTCATGGAAGACTTTGCTAACTACATGACAGCTGATAGTTAATATCTTCATGGAAGACTTTGCTAACCACATGACAGCTGATAATTAATATCTTCATGGAAGACTTTGCTAACCACATGACAGCTGATAATTAATATCTTCATGGAAGACTTTGCTAACTACATGAAAGCTGATAATTAATATCTTCATGGAGGACTTTGCTAACTACATGACAGCTGATAATTAATATCTTCATGGAAGACTTTGCTAACCACTTGAGAGCTGATAATTAATATCTTCATGGAAGACTTTGCTAACCACATGATAGCTGATAATTAATATCTTCATGGAAGACTTTGCTAACCACATGACAGCTGATAATTAATATCTTCATGGAAGACTTTGCTAACTACATGACAGCTAATAATTATTATCTTCATGGAAGACTTTGCTAACCACATGACAGCTGATAATTAATATCTTCATGGAAGACTTTGCTAACCACTTGACAGCTGATAATTAATATCTTCATGGAATACTTTGCTAACCACATGACAGCTGATAATTAATATCTTCATGGAAGACTTTGCTAACTACATGACAGCTGATAATTAATATCTTCATGGAAGACTTTGCTAACCACATGACAGCTGATAATTAATATCTTCATGGAAGACTTTGCTAACCACATGACAGCTGATAACTAATATCTTCATGGAAGACTTTGCTAACCACATGGCAGCTGATAATTAATATCTTCATGGAAGACTTTGCTAACCACATGGCAGCTGATTTATTTCCTCACATAAGTCTTTGTGAACAACATGATGGACGAATTCAATGCAAAAGAGGATTTGCAACAACAACCAAAATCTTGACTGCTGGTTTATATCCCGACGGGTGACTTTGCTAAAAAACATGACTTTTGATTTTATTATCCACAGGTGACTTTGCATTCGATGCGCAGGTTGAGAACCCTCTCCTGATTGACCAAGATGACGTCACCTGCTTTTCTCCCGAAAAGAATTCGGTTTACCTTCTGCTGAGTGGCCCAGTGTTGTTCACTTGGTGCAGGGTAGTCTTCCATCCTTCAGGTAATTCTACTGTATACCATTTGAATACATTTTTTAAAATAAAAAAACGTCAGCCTGTGTGACGGTACCATACATTTGTGTATCCAAACTGAACCCACCAAAAACACATTTCCGTTGTCATTTTTAAGGATAAAGTTAATTGGTAATTTAAAAAAAAAGAATAGATCCAAGTATTCAAAATACATGTGCCACGTAACACAGTCGATGAGATACAGTTTTATATAATCAGAGGCTTTGTGATACATTCTAACCAATAAAATTTCTAAAATTATATTAAAAAATTCTTTTTTTCTTTTCTTTTTAATTTTTAGAAAGACTTGATAAGACAGGTTATTTTCCCAAAATTTCAAATAAGGGCACAATGTATTGTCATTATGATGTGATTACACCATAGGTAATACACTCAACCACAAATGGCTAACAAAAGATACTCCTCCACCTACAACCCACCCCCCCAACGGCCTATCTTGTTTTAGCTCTTGTGTTTATGGAAACTTTAACATTCGCAAAGCTGGTAGATGGTGCAAAGCAAAGTTTGAAATGCGATTCTTGGCGGATCGCTGAAATAACTGCAACAACTTTTGATATCTTCTGTATCAGTGACTACGTCGTAGAGGAAGTAACTTTGACGTGGAAAGGGTTGGGAGAAATGTGTTCCTTCTATATTAATGGGGGTACGTGATTATATATGTTAAGTCTAAAAAAATATAATATTTCAGAAAGCTTTTGTCAAAGTTTGCTAAAATCGAATAAAGTTTAGTCTAAAATTATAACGAAAGTTACTGTGTCATTGTGAGTGACTGGCGATTGTTGTTGAGTGTATTGAGTGAACTGTGTGGCCTGATTGTCCTTTGGTGTTGTCATGTTGTAAGACTGGACGTTGTGACAAGTTTCTTTGAATGTTTAAACTTACATGTGTGAATATTTCTTTGACAATTGGCGTGAGTGGTCATGTGATGTGGGGTATAAAAAGAATAGTGAATGGTGAGCAATAATTTTAATTTCTTAATTTTAAAAATGGAATTGTACAAACTTAGAGAATGTACCCAGGCATCTATGTGTTGATGTTGTTTGCACTATACTCCTACATGGGCAATACTACTTAAAACAGGTAATACGCTTGGACGTAGCACAATTATGAAGGTACCCCAGCTGTGCCCGTTCAAATCATTGGAGGCTGCAAACATTTTAATGGACGGTGACAAAAGCATCGATTCCGGCATTGTTTTAAACGCTTCGATAAATTCTGTTCATGTTGTCTTGGAGAGTAATAAATCTGTCACAGGAATAGTTGTCAATACAGGTAACCGTTTAGTGATGAGAGTAGTTCTTTGTTTGTGTATTTTAGTGATGAGAGTAGTTCTTTGTTAGAGAGGTGCTTTTGTCTTCGACAAAAGAGAATGTATTATGAATGTTTACCTTCGGTAATTTCATTAAGGAACTTCAGTTTGGTCGGAAAGCAAATTTTTTCCTCTTTGATTGAAAATGTGTAGATATTTTTACGACATGTTTACCGTCTTATTTCTGTATGATATCTTGTGCTTCAATATGTTGAAGCTTTCTTCTTTGAAAATCGTATCATGTGTCAATTCTTACCGTCGTCTTTTCATAGCCAGCGGCTACAGTTGGAGACCTTAGTACTAAAATCAAGGTCCATTTACTTCCATGGCGCCCAAATACAATTCTGTTTCATGTACTTTTCGAGATTGCTGATTGGCGCCCTAAGCACGTGAATGCCCGACTTGCGGGTGCCTGGTGCTGGCCCCACGTGAAACACGTGTTTTTGATTCTAGAAAATTATTTCACATTATGAAAAAAAATGAAATATGTGGTCTTATGGGCAGAATTCATTATACCATAAAGAAATCACGTGTAATTTTTTTTCTTTTTAAAGTATTATTTATTTTACATGTTTAATTAAAACATTTACATTTTACTCAACAATTATGTTTTTACAAATCTCTACATCTTATACAATTCGTTCAATAGATCCAAGCAAAATCACTGATTTTTTTTTTAAATTTCTTAAATAGAACCAAGAAATTAATTTTATTTTACTTAAATTGTTAAATAGATCCAAGTCGATTTCCTGCTTACAGTTTCACCGTGCAATGCTTGGATGCTAAAAAACTAACTGTCTGTGATTACACTTCAAGGGGAGTTAAACAAAAACATTTCAACATACCTGTGATGAAAATTAATGTCACTACAATAGTTCTACTAGTGACAGACAGCTCGATTCAGATCAACGAGCTGGAGATTTACGGAGGTGACGAAATGTCGGTTGTGGCTTATTTATGTATGTTTTGTGCCACTGTCAAGTTTATTAGTTATTTTATCGTTTTAGCTTAAAGATAACAGCAATGGAAGGGAAACACTTCTCCAAAGACATGATTATAGGGAATAGGTCAGTGTTTCAAATATTTGAGTAATATTTGACATCTTCCAACTCTCAAATGCTGTAACGTTAATTGAAAACTAGCAAGCACTGTGAGACTAGGATGTTTGGGCAAGAAGAGGAACACGCCTTTAATTTGATAATAGCAAACTAAATAATTAAGCACCAAATTATATTCTGGCCTTACCAAAATGGTGTGATAATGCTACAAAATAAATGATATGTGTCAAATTATTAACTAAAATGTAAAAATCTTTGTTAACTAAAATGATATCATAAGGACAAGACATGAATTGTTTCTAAGAAAGACCCAGGCCTTACTAAAACGATGTCATAAAGACAATAAATGAATGATTTCTCAGAAACACACAGGCCTTACTAAAATGATGTCATAATGAGACTAAATAAATGATGCTCGGATAATAATTAAGTACATTTCCTTCTTTGGAATACATTTATCGGTTTTTGTCTAAATTTATTTTTTAACATCTTTCTCTCCATTATCCAGAATCTCACTTATATTGTATAGTTTTGTTGTTCTATTCTGCCTTTTTTCTTTTACCCAGAACTCGAATAATAAGTGTACACATTTTCTATTCTTCTTTCTTTCTATAACCCAGAATTCCATTTATTTAAATTGTACACTTTTGTCTATTCTTCACTCTTATGTCTTTTCTCCATTCATCCCCCTTTTCCCCTGCACCCCTCTCGCAATCATACTAATCATGCGTCCAACCTTTAAATGCGTGCATTATGGCAAATAACCTCTTTTCTCTATTTCTCTCTCTCTCTCTCTTTCTTTATTTCACTCTACCTCTCACTCAGTTATATCCCTAAAAACTGATTGAAATAGCTAAACTAGTTCAACATTTTAACGCAACGTCGTGTCTTTGTTGAATTTTTCTTCATCCGTCTCAGACTGCCCACCGCCGTACTACGGACTGTACTGTGAGAAAAGGTGTACGGTCTCGTGCGTGGGCGGCGTCTGCAATCACAACGGAACCTGTCAGCTGTGCAACGGACTCAATTTGGACAAGCATTGTGCACAAGGTGCAAAAATATATATCAATTCTCTTATATAATTTCAAATTTTCTTGTTTTTCAATGATGCCCTTTTACAGGGAAAAAAAATGTAGTGTAGCCATTTTATACCGGTTGACAATCATTTCCCATTCAGAATAATAGGACGCCACTTTGGCCAACTGGCCAACATTGCTCACCATGTCATAATGACGTAAATGAGGTGGAGTATTTCGGTGTTGTTGTTTTTTTTGTTGTTTTTTTTCATCTTTTACATTGTCCCCACACGAGACTTCGCGGATTTTCCTAGTAAAACTTGAGCTGTAACAATATGACCTTGTGTATAACCAACGTACCACCCACAAGGCGGCACACCATGTCTTCATGGTGGCGCAGCTACTCACCCCGTCATAACGCCTCGTGGGGGTGCGCACCCATATGTTACCTATTTATGTCTCATCCATCTGAATGTCTGCCTTGTGATTGGATGTCTTGATGTTTCTGACCTCGTTTATTTCCCTCTCCAGCGCCCAAACCAGTCACCCAAAGGCCAAAAATAGGTAACAGCGAATGTGTCCTGTCTCGTTCTAAATGGTGATCTTATCTTATTACAAACCAAAAGTTCTAGAATGTGCAAATAGGGAAAGTTTAAGGGTTGTGAAATGAACAAAACAGAGTAGGCTTAAACATGAAAAAAAGAAACGCAACAAAACAACGAACGTGTCGGCAGGAAGCCTTCGCCAGGGAACAAAACAACAGAAAAAACGGTATCAAAATAAAAATAAGAAATATCACTTAGCTTGGACGTAGTATCTGTGGCCAGCAAATGAAATGTGTACGTCTCTCCCCTTTTTACCCTTTCAAGGGGCTGCATGAAATATAATATAAAACAATTGTTTTTGTTATCATTAACAATTTAACGCGTTGTATTCAAATGACCCAGAAGAAGACTGCGCATGTCTTCAAAATTATTTAATTTCTTTTTTTTTTAAAAAAGGTTCATTTCACGATTTTAAAATTTTAAAAATATAAATTCAAATTGTAAACGTTACAAAGGTGATGTATAAATGTTACAAATTTTAGTAACCTAAATTCAAATTGTAAACGTCATAAAGAACAATATCTAAATTTGATAAATTTGAGTAACCTAAATTCAAATTGTAAACGTCATAAAGAACAATATCTAAATTTGATAAATTTGAGTAACCTAAATTCAAATTGTAAACGTCATAAAGACAATATCTAAATTTGATAAATTTTAGTAACCTAAATTCAAATTGTAAATGTCATAAAGACAATATCTAAATTTGACAAATTTGAGTAACCTAAATTAAAATTGTAAACGTCATAAAGGCGATGTCGTGCTTTTACAAATATTAAAACTCTCTCCATCACAGCCCTAATAATGTTAACTTTCCCCAACCAATGTTCAATTGTCTCTAACAATCTCAAAAGTAAAAGTCCTTCTAGGGTTAGGCTTCCGCCCCCTTTGCACACTGAAAACATAAAAATCCTAATTGTCTTGTTAGACATCAACACACTGTATGTGTATGTTCATCAGGACTTGGCACCCAGTGCGGTGTTGGAAAGTTCGGGCGAACCTGCAACAAATGCCGCTGTTCGAATAACGCGTGTGATAGGTCGGGCAACTGCGTCAGTGCATCGAGTTGTGCAGGACAATGGTTTGCTTGGGCGTGCCAGTATTGTGAGTAGCCTTTACTGTTCTCTTCAATCCTCTGCCAGGCTGCATTGGTACTTTCCTAACCTTTGCCAGGCTGCATTGGTACTTTTGCAACCTTTGCCAATCTGCATTGGTTCTATTACACCCCTTGCCAGTCTGCATTGATACTTTTCTAACCTTTGCCAATCTGCATTTGGTTCTATTACACCTCTTGCCAGTCTGCATTGGTACTTTTGCACCCTTTGCCAAACTGCATTGGCAATTGTTCAGCCCTTGCCAGTCTGAATTGGTACTTTTGCACCTCTTGCCTGTCTGCATTCGTACTTCTGCCTCTTTTGATTATTTTTTGAATTGTCTTTAACTATTTTTTTCACAGTTGAAGATATCGTATATTCACGGACGTCTTAACAATTTTATATTACATTATTTAGCCAAGATTTTTTTATTATTTTTTATTATGAATTCTTAGCCTGTTTCCGACCTATTAATTCAAGTTGTTTTAACTCTACCTGGGTGCAATTTATTTTATATTTATTAAATTCAGCTGTACAATCATCACATATAGTTTTTTGCCATGTATTATTCTAATGATTAATATTGCTTTTTTGTCACTACACATACGTATTATAATTGAGTATTTATAAAATCATTGATAAGTTTGTATCTTGGACCGTCAATAAAGTGCTTGCTTTGATTCTTGTAATTCTTTTGAATAGAATTAAATATGCATTATATTTCGGCTACTGTTGGAGATATACAACGGCGGAAATTACTTTTGTGTATATCCTCGGTATTTTGCACAGTACGTGAGATCTAATCACACGTGCTTGTGATCTATCTTAGAGCCTATCAGAGACAAGCAAGAAACACAATGACAAGTGTTTTTGATCTATCTTAGAGCCAATCAAGAAACACAATGACAAGTGCGTGTGATATATCTTTGAGCCAATCAGAGACAACAAGAAACACAATGACAAGTGCTTTTCATCTATCTTAGAGCCTATCAGAGATGCCAGCAAAATGACACAAATGACAAGTGTTTGTGCTATATCAGGAGTGACGTCCACCTCTGCGAATTTCTTAGTCAGTGCAGACATAAACGTTGTGATAAGGAATGAAACAATAATGTGCATTATGAAACAATAATGTGCATTATGAAACAATAATGTGCATTATGAAACAATAATGTGCATTATGAAACAATAATGTGCAGCATGAAACAATAATGTTCATTATGAAACAATAATGTGCATTATGAAACAATAATGTGCATTATGAAACAATAATGTGCAGGATAAAACAATAATGTGCAGCATGAAACAATAATGTGCAGCATGAAACAATAATGTGCAGCATGAAATAATAATGTGCAGCATGAAACAATAATGTGCACTATGAAGCAATAATATGCACTATGAAGCAATATTTTTGTTTAAATTCATGTTTCGCCATACATAGTCGTATGTTGGTTCTGAACAATTGAAAGAACACTACGTGTCGTCTTGCATCTTCCGGAATATTATACCTGAGACAGAATTTGTCTGTAAGCGAAGTTTGGTATTTAGTTTCTGAAACTGTTATATTTTGCATTAAAAAATTATAAGGGAAAAATTTGTTTCTTCAAATTTTTAAAACGAAACTGCACCGAAAGTGATCAAATGGCAACTTTCGCCACCGAAACCGAAATTCGGTTTATCTCTGAATGTAACTATAACAAATTCTCGATTAGTTTTTTTTTTTTTATTTCAACTTTTTTTTCGATACGCCCTCCCCCGCACCCCCTTCCCTCCATTTCCAAGACGATGTGACCACCACAGCTAAAGTGGAAACTTCCAAACCAACAGATCGCATAGAAAATACAACACTGCACAGAAATATTGATCATTTAGTGTTTTGTGTGTTTTTATTATATAAAACAATACATGTTTCAGATGATGTTGCCGCTACAGCAAAAGTGGAAAGTCCCAAACTGACAGACCATAATGACAGCACTTGCCACATGTTCACTGACAAATCGATGACAGTTGACCTCAGTCACGTGATACCTTTTACTTGGGTCAGAATTGTGTTTCAAGATGAAGGTAACGCTTGAACAGTACCGCGTTAAGACCCGGTCTGGGGGCCCATTCTTGAAAAAGTACTGCATTAAGACCAGGGGCCTGACCACTTCGAGTGGAAGACACAAGAACGGCTGAACTCTCTTACGTCCACGGCAACTGACTACGAATTCTTACCTTATAGACCCGGGTCAGGCCCCTTTGGCGTTGAAATTGGTATCCCTTCTCTCTAGCGGTCTTTTAATGTCATGTGCACTACAGTGAGTTTCACTGCATGGCAAAACAAGCAGTTTGAGCAAACGACTCATAAACTCTTGTTACAACCAAGGTGCTGTGCATAAATACACAAGACATTTTGTATAATTAACATGCTGCTGACGAATTTTTCTTGAAAATGTTATTTCGAAGCCAAAATTTCTACAAAATGGCGTACACAGTGGGTGTGACGGCAAGACATTTTAGCCGTTGGCGGGTCTATAATAAGAAAAAAATGTAATTTTCAGTTTTCCTGGTGGTAAGAGCAGTTTCATCTTTATTTTGTCTTTAAGATGATTGTCTATTTTTCTGTAATTTTCAATGTAAAAATGCTCATTCACTATTTGCGTCCCCCCCCCTACCTTAGTCCTTAATATTCTTCTAAAATTAAAAAAAAAACTATTTAAAATTTAAATAATTTTCAAAAATATAAATATTTTCAATAATGAGTTTTAATGATTGTGGTTCTTTTATTGTTCCAGCTGTCACTTGAAACTGTTGGAAAATACGTAAATATAACATATTTTCCGCAACATTCATTAAAAAAACTTATAATCCTTGTGGGCTCTATTTTTTATCCCTTCAAATCAAATAAAAATCGCAATCTATTTAATGTACGCAACCACTTTGTCGTCTCAATAGTCCTGCACTTCATTTGTAAGAAATGCTCTTGCTTCCTTCTTTCATTTAAAGCTTGGAATATCGAATTGTCTTTCAACGTTGTCGTAGACGACATTCAAAACAACACGGCCTGCTCACTGCAGCGTACGCTGGAAATAGAAACAGAAACAAACACCTACGACATCTATTGTGCCCAGGATGTGTTCATCGATCAAATCGTGGTGACGTGGAATGGGAGTGACTCGGTCTGTTCGATCTATGTCAGTGGAGGTAGGTTTGGTCCTCTTCTAAGTCAATGGAGGTAGGTTTGGTCCTGTTCTATGTCAATGGAGGTAGGTTTGGTCCTGTTCTTTGGCAGTTTAAGTAGGTTTGAGCCTGTCCTGTGTCAGTGGAGGTAATTTTGGTACTGTTCTTTGGCAGTTTAAGTAGAATTTGGCCTGTCCTGCGTCAGTGGAGGTAGGTTTGGTCCTGTACTTTGGCAGTTTAAGTAGGTTTTGGCCTGTCCTGTGTCAGTGGAGGCAGGTTTGGTCCTGTTCTATGTCAGTGGAGGTAGGTTTGGGCCTGTCCTATGTCAGTGGAGGTAGGTTTGGGCCTGTTCTATGTCAGTGGAGGTAGGTTTTGTCCTATTCTTTGGCAGTTTAAGTAGGTTTGAGCCTGTCCTGGGTCAGTGGAGGTAATTTTGGTCCTGTTCTATGTCAGTGGTGGTAATTTTGGTACTGTTCTTTGGCAGTTTAAGTAGGTTTTGGCCTGTCCTGTGTCAGTGGAGGTAGGTTTGGTCCTGTTCTTTGGCAGTTTAAGTAGGTTTTGGCCTGTCTTGTGTCAGTGGAGGTAGGTTTGGTCCTGTTCTTTGGCAGTTGAAGTAGGTTTTGGCCTGTCCTGTGTCAGTGGAGGTAGGTTTGGGCCTGTTCTATGTCAGTGGAGGTAGGTTTGGGCCTGTTCTATGTCAGTGGAGGTAGGTTTGGGCCTGTTCTATGTCAGTGGAGGTAGGTTTGGGTCTGTTTTATGTCAGTGGAGGTAAATTTTGGTCTGTTCTATCTCAGTGGAGGTAAGTTTTGGGTCTGTTCTATGTCAGTGGAGCGAGGTTTGCGTCTGTTCAATCTATGTCAGTGGAGGTAAGTTTTGGGTCTGTTTTATGTCAGTGGAGGGAGGTTTGCGTCTGTTCAATCTATGTCAGTGGAGGTAAGTTTTGGGTCTGTTCTATGTCAATGTAGGTAGGTTTGGCCCTGTTCTATGTCAATGGAGGTAGGTTTGGTCCTGTTCTTTGGCAGTTTAAGTAGGTTTGAGCCTGTCCTGTGTCAGTGGAGGTAATTTTGGTCCTGTTCTATGTCAGTGGAGGTAGGTTTGGTCCTGTTCTTTGGCAGTTTAAGTAGGTTTTGGCCTGTCCTGTGTCAGTGGAGGTAGGTTTGTTCCTGTTCTTTGGCAGTTTAAGTAGGTTTTGGCCTGTCCTGTGTCAGTGGAGGTAGGTTTGGTCCTGTTCTTTGGCAGTTTAAGTAGGTTTTGGCCTGTCCTGTGTCAGTGGA
Source organism: Lymnaea stagnalis (assembly GCA_964033795.1). Classification (NCBI taxonomy): domain Eukaryota; kingdom Metazoa; phylum Mollusca; class Gastropoda; family Lymnaeidae; genus Lymnaea; species Lymnaea stagnalis. The sequence goes on from CAXITT010000119.1 coordinate 831,379, forward strand.
GGTAGGTTTGGGCCTGTTCTATGTCAGTGGAGGTAGGTTTTGGCCTGTTCTATGTCAGTGGAGGTAGTTTTGGGCCTGTTCTATGTCAGTGGTGGTAGGTTTGGGTTTGTTTTATGTCAGTGGAGGTAAATTTTGGTCTGTTCTATCTCAGTGGAGGTAAGTTTTGGGTCTGTTCTATGTCAGTTGAGCGAGGTTTGCGTCTGTTCAATCTATGTCAGTGGAGGTAAGTTTTGGGTCTGTTTTATGTCAGTGGAGGGAGGTTTGCGTCTGTTCAATCTATTTCAGTGAAGGTAAGTTTTGGGTCTGTTCTATGTCAGTGGAGGGAGGTTTGCGTCTGTTCTATGTCAGTAGAGGGAGGTTTGCGTCTGTTCAATCTATGTCAGTGGAGGTAGGTTTGGGTCCGTTCTATGTCAGTCGAGGTAGGTTTGGGTCTGTTCTATGTCAGTGGAGGTAGGTTTGGGTATTTTCTATGTCAGTGGAGGGAGGTTTGCGTCTGTTCTATGTCAGTGGAGGTAGGTTTGGGTCTGTTCTAAGTTTTTGCAGGTAGGTTTGGGTCTGTTCTATGTCAGTGGAGGTAGGTTTGGGTCTGTTCAATCTATGTCAGTGTAGGTAGGTTTGGGTCTGTTCTATGTTAATGCAGGTAGGTTTGGGTCGGTTCTAAGTCAGTGGAGGTAAGTTTGGTCCTGTTCTATGTCAGTGGAGGTAGGTTTTGGTATGTTCTATGTCAGTGGAGGTAGGTTTTGGTATGTTCTATGTCAGTGGAGGTAAGTTTGGTCCTGTTCAATGTCAGTGGAGGTAAGTTTGGTTCTGTTCTATGTCAGTGGAGGTAAGTTTTGCGTCTGTTCTATGTCAGTGGAGCGAGGTTTGCGTCTGTTCAATCTATGTCAGTGGAGGCAAGTTTTGGGTCTGTTTTATGTCAGTGGAGGTAGGTTTGGGTCTGTTTTATGTCAGTGGAGGTAAATTTTGGTCTGTTCTATCTCAGTGGAGGTAAGTTTCGGGTCTGTTCTATGTCAGTGGAGGTAAGTTTTGGGTCTGTTTTATGTCAGTGGAGGGAGGGTTTCGTCTGTTCAATCTGTGTCAGTGGAGGTAGGTTTGGTCCTCTTCTATGTCAATGGAGGTAGGTTTGGTCCTGTTCTATGTCAATGGAGGTAGGTTTGGTCCTGTTCTTTGGCAGTTTAAGTAGGTTTGAGACTGTCCTGTATCAATGGAGGTAATTTTGGTCCTGTTCTATGTCAGTGGAGGTAGGTTTGGTCCTGTTCTTTGGCAGTTTAAGTAGGTTTTGGCCTGTCCTGTGTCAGTGGAGGTAGGTTTGTTCCTGTTCTTTGGCAGTTTAAGTAGGTTTTGGCCTGTCCTGTGTCAGTGGAGGTAGGTTTGGTCCTGTTCTTTGGCAGTTTAAGTAGGTTTTGGCCTGTCCTGTGTCAGTGAAGGCAGGTTTGGTCCTGTTCTATGTCAGTGGAGGTAGGTTTGGGCCTGTTCTATGTCAGTGGAGGTAGGTTTGGTCCTGTTCTATGTCAGTGGAGGTAGGTTTGGTCCTATTCTTTGGCAGTTTAAGTAGGTTTGAGCCTGTCCTGTTTCAGTGGAGGTAATTTCGGTCCTGTTCTATGTCAGTGGAGGTAGGTTTGGTCCTGTTCTTTGGCAGTTTAAGTAGGTTTTGGCCTGTCCTGTGTCAGTGGAGGTAGGTTTGGTCCTGTTCTTTGGCAGTTTAAGTAGGTTTTGGCCTGTCCTGTGTCAGTGGAGGTAGGTTTGGGCCTGTTCTATGTCAGTGGAGGTAGGTTTTGGCCTGTTCTATGTCAGTGGAGGTAGGTTTGGGCCTGTTCTATGTCAGTGGAGGTAGGTTTGGGTCTGTTTTATGTCAGTGGAGGTAAATTTTGGTCTGTTCTATCTCAGTGGAGGTAAGTTTTGGGTCTGTTCTATGTCAGTGGAGCGAGGTTTGCGTCTGTTCAATCTATGTCAGGAGGTAGGTTTGGGTCTGTTTTATGTCAGTGGAGGTAAATTTTGGTCTGTTCTATCTCAGTGGAGGTAAGTTTTGGGTCTGTTCTATGTCAGTGGAGCGAGGTTTGCGTCTGTTCAATCTATGTCATTGGAGGTAAGTTTTGGGTCTGTTTTATGTCAGTGGAGGGAGGTTTGCGCCTGTTCAATCTATGTCAGTGGAGGTAAGTTTTGGGTCTGTTATATGTCAGTGGAGGGAGGTTTGCGTCTGTTCTATGTCAGTAGAGGGAGGTTTGCGTCTGTTCAATCTATGTCAGTGGAGGTAGGTTTGGGTCTGTTCTATAACAGTGGAGGTAGGTTTGGGTCTGTTCTATGTCAGTAGAGGTAGGTTTGGGTATTTTCTATGTCAGTGGAGGGAGGTTTGCGTCTGTTCTATGTCAGTGGAGGTAGGTTTGGGTCTGTTCAATCTATGTCAGTGTAGGTAGGTTTGGGTCTGTTCTATGTTAATGCAGGTAGGTTTGGGTCGGTTCTAAGTCAGTGGAGGTAAGTTTGGTCCTGTTCTATGTCAGTGGAGGTAGGTTTTGGTATGTTCTATGTCACTGGAGGTAGGTTTTGGTATGTTCTATGTCAGTGGAGGTAAGTTTGGTCCTGTTCAATGTCAGTGGAGGTAAGTTTGGTTCTGTTCTATGTCAGTGGAGGTAGGTTTTGGTATGTTCTATGTCAGTGGAGGTAAGTTTGGTCCTGTTCTATGTCAGTGGAGGTAAGTTTAGGTATGTTCTATGTCAGTGAAGGTAAGTTTGGTCCTGTTCTATGTCTGTGGAGGTAGGTTTTGGTATGTTCTATGTCAGTGAAGGTAAGTTTGGTCCTGTTGTATGTCAGTGGAGGTAGGTTTTGGTATGTTCTATGTCAGTGGAGGAAAGTTTCGGTCTGTTCTACGTCAGTGGAGGTAGGTTTTGGTCTGTTCTATATCAGTGATGGTAAGTTTGGTCCTGTTTTATGTCAACGGAGGTAGGTTTTGGTATGTTCTATGTCAGTGAAGGTAAGTTTGGTCCAGTTCTATGTCAGTGGAGGTAGGTTTTGGTATGTTCTATGTCAGTGGAGGTAAGATTGGTCCTGTTCTTTGGCAGTTTAAGTAGGTTTTGGCCTGTCCTGTGTCAGTGGAGGTAGGTTTGGTCCTGTTCTTTGGCAGTTTAAGTAGGTTTTGGCCTGTCCTGTGTCAGTGGAGGTAGTTTTGGGCCTGTTCTATGTCAGTGGAGGTAGGTTTGGGCCTGTTCTATGTCAGTGGAGGTAAGGTTGGTCCTGTTCTATTTCAGTGAAGGTAAGTTTGGTATGTTCTATGTCAGTGGAGGTAAGTTTGGTCCTGTTCTATGTCAGTGGAGGTAAGTTTTGGTCTGTTCTATGTCAGTGGAGGTAGTTTTGTGTCTGTTCTATGTCAGTGGAGGTAAGTATTTGTATGTTCTATGTCAGTGGAAGTAAGTTTTGGTCTGTTCTATGTCAGTGGAGGTAAGTTTTGGTCTGTTCTATGTCAGTGGAGGTAAGTTTTGGTATGTTCTATGTCAGTTTAGGTAAGTTTTGTTCCTGTTCTATGTCAGTGGAGGTAAGTTTGGTCCTGTTCTATGTCAGTAGAGGTAGGTTTAAGTCAGTTCTATGTCAATGGAGGTAGGTTTAATCCTGTTCTGTATCAGTGAATATTAGGTTTGGGCCTATTCTATGTCAGTGGAGGTAGGTTTTGGTCAGTTCTATGTTAATGGAGGTAGGTTTGGTTTCGTTCAATAAAAGTGGAGGTAGGTTTGGTCCTGTTCTATGTGAGTGGAGGTAGGTTTGGTCCTTTTCTATGTAAGTGGAGGAATGTTTTGGTCTGTTCTATGTCAGTAGAGGTAGGTTTGGGTCTGTTCTATGTCAGTGGAGATAGATTTGGGTCTGTTCTATGTCAGTGGAAGTAGGTTTGGGTCTGTTCTATGTCACTTGGGGTAGGTTTGGGTATGTTCTATGTCAGTGGAGATAGGTTTAGGTCTGTTCTATGACAGTGGAGGTAGGTTTGGTTCTGTTCTATGTCAGTGGAGGTAGGTTTGGGTCTGTTCTATGTCAGTGGTGGTAGGTTTGGGTCTGTTCTATGTCAGAGGAGGTAAGTTTGGGTATGTTCTATGTCAGTGGAGGTAGGTTTGGGTCTGTTCTATGTCAGTGGAGGTAGGTTTGGGTCTGTTCTATGTCAGTGGAGGTAGGTTTGGGTCTGTTCTATGTCAGTGGAGGTAGGTTTGGGTCTGTTCTATGTCAGTGGAGGTAGGTTTGGGTCTGTTCTATGTCAGTGGAGATAGGTTTGAGTCTGTTCTATGTCTGTGGAGGTAGGTTTGAGTCTGTTCTATGTCAGTGGAGGTTGGTTTGAGTCTGTTCTATGTCAGTGGAAATAGATTTAGGCCTGTTCTATGTCAATTGAGGTAGGTTTGTGTCTGTTCTATGTCAGTGGAGGTAGGTTTGGGTCTGTTCTATGTCAGTGGAGGTAGGTTTGAGTCTGTTCTATGTCAGTGGAAATAGATTTGGGCCTGTTCTATGCCAGTGGAGGTAGGTTTGGTCCTGTTCTATGTCATTTTAGGTAGGTTTGGTCCTGTTCTATGACAGTGGAGGTAGGTTTGTGTCTGTTCTATGTCAGTGGAGGTAGGTTTGAGTCTGTTCTATGTCAGTGGAAATAGATTTGGGTCTGTTCTATGTCAGTGGAGGTAGGTTTGGGTCTGTTCTATGTTTTTTAGGTAGGTTTGGTCCTGTTCTATGTCAGTGGAGGTAGGTTTGTCTGTTCTATGTCAGTGGAGGTAGTTTTGAGTCTGTTCTATGTCAGTGGAAATAGATTTGGGTCTGTTCTATGTAAGTTAAGGTATGTTTGGGTCTGTTCTATGTCAGTGGAGTTAGGTTTGGGTCTTTTCTATGTCAGTGGAGGTAGTTTTGGGTATTTTCTATGTCAGTGGAGGTAGGTTTGGGTCTGTTTTATATCAGTAGAGGTAGGTTTTGGTCTGTTCTATGTTATTGTAGGTAGGTTTGGTCCTGTTCTATGTCAGTGGAGGTAGGTTTTTTCTGTCCTATGTCAGTGGAGGTAGGTTTGGGCCTGTTCTTTGTCAGTGGAGGTAGGTTTGGGTCTGTTCTATGTCAGTGGAGGTAGGTTTGGTCCTGTTCTATGTCAGTGGAGGTAGGTTTGGGTCTGTTTTATGTCAGTGAAGTTAGGTTTGGGTCTGTTCTATGTCAGTGGAGGTAGGTTTGAGTCTGTTTTATGTCAGTGAAGTTAGGTTTGGGTCTGTTCTATGTCAGTGGAGGTAGGTTTGGGTCTGTTCTATGTCAGTGAAGGTAGGTTTGGGTCTGTTCTATGTTTTAGGAGGTAGGTTTGGTCCTGTTCTATGTCAGTGGAGGTAGTTTTGGTCTGTTCTATGTCAGTGAAGGTATGTTTTGGTCTGTTCTATGTCAGTGAAGGTTTGTTTGGGTCTGTTCTATGTCAGTGTAGGTAGGTTTGGGTCTGTTCTATGTCAGTGGAGGTAGGTTTTGGTCTGTTCTATGACAGTGCAGGTAAGTTTGGGTCTTGTCTATGTCAGTAGAGGTAGGTTTGGGTCTGGTCTATGTCAGTAAAGGTAGGTTTGGTCCTCTTCTATGTCAGTGGAGGTAAGTTTGGTCTTTTCTATATCAGTGAAGGTAGGTTTTTGTCCGTTCTATGTCAGTGGAGTTAAGTTTGGTCCTTTTCTATATCAGTGAAGGTAGGTTTGGGTCTGTTCTATGTCAGTGGAGGTTTGTTTGGTCCTTTTCTATGTCAGTGAGGTAAGTTTGGTCCTTTTCTATATCAGTGAAGGTCGATTTTGTTCCGTTCTATGTCAGTGAAGGTAGGTTTTGGTCCGTTCTATGTCAGTGGAGGTAGGTTTGGGTTTTTTCTATGTCAGTAAAGGTAGGTTTGGTCCTGTTCTATGTCAGTGGAGGTAAGTTTGGTCCTTTTCTATATCAGTGAAGGTAGGTTTTTGTCCGTTCTATGTCAGTGAAGGTAGGTTTGGTCCTGTTCTATGTCAGTGAAGGTAGGTTTTGGTCCGTTCTATGTCAGTGGAGGTAGGTTCGGTCCTGTTCTATGTCAGTGGAGGTAGGTTTGGTCCCGTTCTATGTAAGTGGAGGTAGGTTTGGTCCTTTTCTATGTTAGTGAATTCAGGTTTGGTCCTGTTCTATGTCAGTTTAGGTAGGTTTAGGCCTGTTCTATGTCAGTGGAGGTAAGTTTGGATCTGTTCTATGTCAGTGGAGGTAAGTTTGGATCTGTTCTATGTCAGTGAAGGTAAGTTTGGATCTGTTCTATGTCAGTGGAGGTAAGTTTGCATCTGTTCTATGTCAGTTGAGGTAAGTTTGGATCTGTTCTATGTCAGTGGAGGTAAGTTTGGATCTGTTCTATGTCAGTGGAGGTAAGTTTGAATCTGTTCTATGTCAGTAGAGGTAAGTTTGGATCTGTTCTATGTAAGTGGAGGTAAGTTTGGATCTGTTCTATGTCAGTGGAGGTAAGTTTGGATCTGTTCTATGTCAGTGGAGGTAAGTTTGGATCTGTTCTATGTCAGTGGAGGTAAGTTTGGATCAGTTCTATGTCAGTGTGATAAGTTTGTTTTTGTTTGATGTAAATGGAGGTAGATTTGTGTGCTGTATATTACACTACAGATTGCTACTTTATATTACACCACAATTTTAAACTCTCTATTAAACTAACACCTACTACTCTACATTACACTACACATGGCTATTCTATATTAAACTAAAAATAGGAGATTATTTTCTCGCTATAGAATGCATGGCGTAACAACAGCATTATCTTTTCATTCTCTTCGCAACGTAATTCGGCTTAGATTCAGCATTATCTTTACAATGGCATTGGGTTTTGATACAGCATTATTGTGGTAATTGCATTGGATTTTGATACATCATTATCTTGGCAATGGCATTGTGTTTAGATACAGCATTATCTTGACATTCTCTTGTCGACGGATTTAGGTTTAGATACAGCATTATCTTGGCATTCTCTTGGCAACGACATTGGGTTTGGATAAAGCATTATGTTGGCATTCTCTTGACAATGGCATTGGGCGTATGTCTAATTTAAGCGTTGTGGCGTCCCCATTTTAGTCTCCCCTTCTTTTTTATTGTGTTATTTACTTCCCTATTGCGCTGAACAAATCCTTTTACATAGCCCCCACTTCATTTGGGAATAGGTTGTCTCGTTCCATACGTTCCATTTCTTCTTAAGATTGCTATCAGCTAGATGAATTTCTGGAGTATCTTTTCTGGAATGTTCTAATTTACACCCTATACATATATAAACGAACAATTTCCTAGCCGGGAATATATATTTTCCCGATTTTCATATACATTAACGAGTTCTAATATATTTGCAAGTTTGTACTCTTTATGTGTATGTTAATTTGTAACTATTTATTTGTTTCGTGATGTGTACCATTTCACTTGCTGTGTTTGCTAAGTCTATATATTTTTTTTTTGTTTTTTTTTGTTTTTGTTTTAATAGCTTTGAATTTGAATGTTACTAGAAAATATAATAATTTATTGAACTTGAATAATGTTAGTAATCACAAGATTTGGTATCGTTTTTTTTTCTGTGTATACTTGTTTTCAGTGCTTCGTTGATCATGTTCATGTAACGAGCCGAATCATAAAACAGTTTCACATGTCCTTTACACTTCCCACAGGTCGCAACTTGGCCTTGAACTCAGTGATTGCACTGAAGGAGAAGAGAATGAACACAAAGCGTACGAAAGAATTGCTAGCGTTATTGAACAACGAAGATCTGGCCGCAAAGGATTGCTTTAAATTTAGCCCCGAAGACTTCAAGTCGGTGCTCGTCATATTAAAACAGGAATATTCCATTAGTCATGTGCGTATCCACAACAGTAAGTTCTATCATAGCTATCAAAGCAAACCAATGATTAGCCTTATCAAACAAATTTTGTCGATTTAGATTAATGCGGTGTAACAAAAATGCTTTAACTTATTGCTTGCAATGGTGCATCCGTCACCCTCAATAATCATGAAAGAAACATTAAATTAATTCCTCATATCTACAATTACCCAAAAGTCTTAAAACTATTTCCAAAATTCTGGGCAAAAACAATTTTTAATTCCTTTTTTTTTTTTCGCTTGCAATTTTTTAGTTTTTTTGTAACGGTAATAGGGTTACCTTTTGGCCATCAAACGTTTGTTAATGAGGAAACGAGAAACACATGCTTATCAGTTTAAATCTTGAACATTTATTTTTCAAAACACTTGTTTCGAGATTAAACTTAACCATGACCCAAAACATAATCTTTTCATTAACTCTGACCCAAACCTAACCCTAAGCCTAACACTAACCACCAATCTAATCATAAACATAAACTGAACCCTCAACATGAACCTATACCTCACTATAATCCTAACCATAATCCTAATCACAAGTCTAACATAACCATAAAACTAATCATAAACAAAATACCATAATCCTAACTCTAACCATGAACCTAAACCTAACCATAAACCTAATCTTAAGTTTAACCATAACCCTAATCATTACACTAACCTTAACGTAAACCCTTACAATAAACCTAACCATAATACTAACCCAAACCGTAACCCTAACCATAACCCTAACCATAACCCTAACCATAAACCTAATCATAACCCTAACCAAAACCCTAACCATCACCCTAACCATAACCCTTACCATAACCCTAAACAAATCCCTAAATATCGCTGCTTAAAATTTCATTTTTATACGTTTATAGCTTGACTATTCGTTTGTCAAAACGCTTAAGATTGTAAGTAAGAGTGGCGATGGCAATACCTATGTTCTACAGTCATATGATTCTCTTTCCCTGAAACTCGTGGCTATAAGAGTTGTCGATCAAAGTCCAAGTCCCTTAAAACAAAATAATGAGATTTACTGTTTCTATTACAAATATTTAGAGCCTATTGATAAAATTACAGAAAAAATTTTATTGTACTGAGTGAATCGGCGCCAGGTAACTTATCAAATGTTGCAATAAGAAGGAAGGAAGAAGTGGTTTTAAAAAATTCTTGTTACATTACTTTTGGTGTGATTTTTTGGTGGCTTTTGGGAGTTGGGGTGAAAGTGTGTTAACCGGTTTAAAAGATGGTTTTAAAAAAAAACATATAATTGTTCATACTTCTAAAATTGATATATATTTTAAAAATCTAAACATCTTTTCTTTTCTTAAAAACACCAAGGCGATGACGAAGGAGAGATTCATCAGTTCAATGCTTTCTTCTACAACACAGAGGGCAATCAGGTGTTCGTCTACAACTCAGATATGTCATCCAAGCGAATACGGGACATCTATTTGATAGATAATCCGATTGTTAACTTGCTGGAGCTAGAGATTGTCAACGGAAGTATCAGCATATGTGAGATTGAAATATTTGGAGGTAAGCCATGTCATGTTAAAATGTTTAGAGGTAAACTAATTCATGTTGAAATGTTTTCAGGTAAACTAAACATGTTGAAATATTTTGATGTGAACTAAATCATGTTGAAATATTTGGATTTAAACTAAATCATGTTAAATAGTTTTCAGGTAAACTAAACATGTTGAAATATTTTGATGTGAACTAAATCATGTTGAAATGTTTGGATTTAAACTAAGTCATGTTGAATTGTTAAGAAGTACACTAAGTCATGTTGAAATATTTTGATGTGAACTAAAGTGTGTTTTTGAGATATTCCAACAATGATTATTAAAATTTCGTTCAATTGATCACAAACTTCTTTTTACGTCCTTCTCAAACACATGGGAAAATCCATTACGTTTTATTTTCAAAATATATTTAAGAAAATTGCATATATGATGTACGGTATTTATTTATAATAATTTTATCAGTTCTTCAATAATAATAGTTTTCAAAGTTTTTATTATGTTTTGAATCGTAACATTAAAATTGATCAATAATAATAATTTTTTTTTTCATATTTAATATACCGCAAAAATAACTGTGAAATTCGCAATTGGCTTTTTATCGTTATGTTATGTAACTCAACACAGAGGCTAACTAGTCGATGTCTCTACCACCCTATAAACATATATATTTGTGTAGTTGATGACTCGGGGTACATATAATCATACATATATGTGTATATGATGAATCTACGAACATATAAAGATACATATTTGTGAATTTGATGAATCTAGGAACATATGAAGATACATATCTGTGTAGCTAAGGACTGTAGGAACATGTAAAGATACATATCTGAGTATCTGATGACTGTAGGAACATATAAAGATACTTATATGTATATTTGATGACTCTAGGAGCAAATAAAGATACATTTATGTGTATCTGAGGACCGTCGAAACATATATAAAGATACATCTCCTCGTGTGTGATGACTCTACAAAAATCGAAACATATTTATCATTGCACTTAAATTATTTGTATTCCTTCCTACGAGAGAATCAATAAAACGATAAGAGTTATGTCCCCTTGCCCACAGATTGCCCACCGAAGTCATACGATGCCGACTGTGATGGTATCTGCATCTTGACCTGTCACAAAGACATCTGCAACTACGACGGCACCTGCTACCATTGCAAAGCAAAAAGGGAGGGCCGATTCTGCATGTCGGGTAGGTATAGAATCTCATCTACACTGAACCTAAACCATATCAATTCAGACAGTCCCAGGATCGCTCACCTCAAATGATACAGACGAGATTTTTTTTTTACAAAAGAGTTGATTTGTTATATGGTAACAATGCCTTTAAAAAACAAAATAAGTTACCAAAAAATATTTCAATATTCTGTTTGTTTGTATGTTTGTTCGAATATTTGATTGTATGTTTGTTTGTATCTTTCCTTGTGTGTTTGTTTTTATGTATGTTTGTTTGTATGTTTTGTTTGTATGTATGTTTGTTCGAATATTTGATTGTATGTTTGTTTGTATCTTTCCTTGTGTGTTTGTTTGTATGTATGTTTGTTTGTATGTTTTGTTTGTATGAATGTTTGTTCGAATATTTGATTGTATGTTTGTTTGTATCTTTCCTTGTGTGTTTGTTTGTATGTTTTGTTTGTATGTATGTTTATTAGTATGTTTGTTTGTTTGGATTTGTTTTGGTCCATTAAAAAAGGAATCACCTGATTATATGTTCATTGTAAATATTAATGTCGTCAGGACATAAAATATTTTTTTACTAGTTAATTTTATTCATGTGCCAGTTTGAGGCAGGCCTACTCGACATACGGCCCGGGGGCTGCATGTGGCCTGCCAGAACCCACTGTGAAGCCGACGAAGTAACGAAATATTCTTTATTATTATTATTATTCTTTTAATAGCTTTCCCCTCGCTCTATTTTCTTTCGACCCGCGAACGTTTCTTCATAAAGTATTACGGCCCGCCTCATCCTTTTGAGTTGTGCAGATCTGGCTTAAGGCATTTTCATCAAAGACACAACTCACGTTCATTTGACTGCCAGGTCGTATAATTCAATAAGTGGGAAGATGAGATGAGATAAGTGCATTGATCTAAAACAAATAAAGATGTGTTTTGATCACAGCGCAAATTTTTTTTGGTTTCCGTTTCATTTGTTTCAAATGGGGTTTTGTTTAGCAGTCGTGTTAGTCTGATCATCGCGACAGTAGATTTCCTTAGAGGAGAAATAAACTCGGATATGAAGGATATTTTGTCTCTCCACAGCATTGCTTTGAGCGATCGAACTTACTGTGTAGGCTGCTACAATCTGTCACTTGATTGTACGTTGGCATTTCCTTTTTGTTTTCAAATGATTAATGATCAGCGTCCCCAATATCAAGCGAAAATGAAAGCCATGTTGTTGTTTTGTTTTTTTTTAAATATCGCAAGTGCGTTTGGTGCGTAATATTTTCTTTTCTTTTTCTGAAATAGTTGGTGAAATAAATCTGCGGTGTAAAATTGGGGTAGATCATTAGAATATTAATAGAGTTTATCGTTGTAAAAATGTGCGTTTGTGAGCCTTGAGGGCAAAGAACAAATTGGAATTCTTATAATGTGCGTTACTAGAATGCATGTTGTTGTTTTTTTACACATTTTCAGCCCCTTCCCGCATTGCTCAATATTATATTTTATAAAAGAACCTACAGGGTGGGCCAATAAAAATGAGAAAATCTTGTAGCAAATGAGTTATTTCAAAATATATATTAATTGATTATAATTCTTCATGGACCTTTTTTTTTTTTTTTTTTTTTTTTTTTTTTTTTTTTTTTTTTTTTTTTTTTTTTTCCAAAATATTTAGCTAATCAGAAATCCTGTTTATTGTGTCCTCCATGCTGCTCAAAGACTTTAAGCTAGTATGGGTATAGTTAAACTAAAGTTGATGTGATTAAATCACATTTTACGAGATGTTCTCACGTTTATTGGCCCACTTCCCTGTATACGAAAAAACAAAATTCATTTTTAGGTGTTTTTTTCAATTTCGAAGTGTAGCCGACTGTTCCCCCACGTCGGACATTGGTTTCCGCCACCTGCTACGCGTATGCATTTAAAAATATGTCCTCAAGATTGCGGTGAGGTTACTTGTCTAGTTGATTGTCTAAATATTCCACTTCCGCTGTCTGTGTCGTTACAATGACACACGGGAGCGAGTGTTGATGGCATTGTTACACGCCGTTGTCAGTCATTGATTTCAAAGTGACAATAAAAAAAAATAACAATACGAGATTTCTAGGCTGGATTCACGTCAACAAAATAATGCGGCTCGCATTGTTCTTCGCAAACGCAAATTCGACCATGCTAAAACACTTCTGAGAGAGCCGCACTGGCTGCCGGTCCGCACAGCCGTTGTGTGATTTTACATATTTAGAGTGTGACGCGTTCCCCAATAACATGACAAGAAAAAAATAAATGTATCCTTTGTTTAAGTGGATGTTTTGTTTAAGTGGATGCTTTGTTTAAGTGGATGTTTTGTTTAAGTGGATGCTTTTTTTAAGTGGATGTTTTGTTTAAGTGGATGCTTTGTTTAAGTGAATGTTTTGTTTAAGTGGATGTTTTGTTTAAGTGGATGCTTTGTTTAAGTGGATGTTTTGTTTAAGTGGATGTTTTGTTTAAGTGGATGTTTTGTTTAAGTGGATGTTTTGTTTAAGTGGATGCTTTGTTTAAGTGGATGTTTTGTTTAAGTGGATGTTTTGTTTAAGTGGATGTTTTGTTTAAGTGGATGTTTTGTTTAAGTGGATGTTTTGTTTAAGTGGATGTTTTGTTTAAGTGGATGTTTTGTTTAAGTGGATGTTTTGTTTAAGTGGATGTTTTGTTTAAGTGGATGTTTTGTTTAAGTGGATGTTTTGTTTAAGTGGATGTTTTGTTTAAGTGGATGTTTTGTTTAAGTGGATGTTTTGTTTAAGTGGATGTTTTGTTTAAGTGGATGTTTTGTTTAAGTGGATGTTTTGTTTAAGTGGATGTTTTGTTTAAGTGGATGTTTTGTTTAAGTGGATGTTTTGTTTAAGTGGATGTTTTGTTTAAGTGGATGTTTTGTTTAAGTGGATGTTTTGTTTAAGTGGATGTTTTGTTTAAGTGGATGTTTTGTTTAAGTGGATGTTTTGTTTAAGTGGATGTTTTGTTTAAGTGGATGTTTTGTTTAAGTGGATGTTTTGTTTAAGTGGATGTTTTGTTTAAGTGGATGTTTTGTTTAAGTGGATGTTTTGTTTAAGTGGATGTTTTGTTTAAGTGGATGTTTTGTTTAAGTGGATGTTTTGTTTAAGTGGATGTTTTGTTTAAGTGGATGTTTTGTTTAAGTGGATGTTTTGTTTAAGTGGATGTTTTGTTTAAGTGGATGTTTTGTTTAAGTGGATGTTTTGTTTAAGTGGATGTTTTGTTTAAGTGGATGTTTTGTTTAAGTGGATGTTTTGTTTAAGTGGATGTTTTGTTTAAGTGGATGTTTTGTTTAAGTGGATGTTTTGTTTAAGTGGATGTTTTGTTTAAGTGGATGTTTTGTTTAAGTGGATGTTTTGTTTAAGTGGGTGTTTTGTTTAAGTGGATGCTTTGTTTAAGTGGATGCTTTGTTTAAGTGGATGTTTTGTTTAAGAGGATGTTTTGATAAGTGGATGCTTTGTTTAAGTGGATGTTTTGTTTAAGTGGATGCTTTGTTTAAGTGGATGTTTTGTTTAAGTGGATGCTTTGTTTAAGTGGATGTTTTGTTTAAGTGGATGCTTTGTTTAAGTGGATGTTTTGTTTAAGTGGATGTTTTGTTTAAGTGGATGTTTTGTTTAAGTGTATGTTTTGTTTAAGTGTATGTTTTGTTTAAGTGGATGTTTTGTTTAAGTGTATGTTTTGTTTAAGTGGATGTTTTGTTTAAGTGTATGTTTTGTTTAAGTGGATGTTTGTTTCAGTGGATGCTTTGTTTAAGTGGATGCTTTTTTTAAGTGGATGTTTTGTTTAAGTGGATGTTTTGTTTAAGTGGATGTTTTGTTTAAGTGTATGTTTTGTTTAAGTGGATGTTTTGTTTAAGTGGAGGCTTTGTTTAAGTGGATGCTTTGTTTAAGTGGATGCTTTGTTTAAGTGGATGCTTTGTTTAAGTGGATGCTTTGTTTAAGTGGATGTTTTGTTTAAGGGGATGTTTTTTTAAGTGGATGCTTTGTTTAAGTGGATGCTTTGTTTAAGTGGATGCTTTGTTTAAGTGTATGTTTTGTTCAAGTGGATGTTTTGTTTAAGTGGATGTTTTGTTTAAGTGGATGTTTTGTTTAAGTGGATGTTTTGTTTAAGTGGATGCTTTGTTTAAGTGGATGCTTTGTTTAAGTGGATGCTTTGTTTAAGTGGATGCTTTGAAATTCACCTACGAAACAAATTCACCTACCTTTGTTTAAGTGGATGCTTTGTTTAAGTGGATGTTTTGTTTAAGTGGATGTTTTGTTTAAGTGGATGTTTTGTTTAAGTGGATGTTTTGTTTAAGTGGATGTTTTGTTTAAGTGGATGTTTTGTTTAAGTGGATGCTTTGTTTAAGTGGATGTTTTGTTTAACTGGATGTTTTGTTTAAGTGGATTTTTTGTTTAAGTGGATGCTTTTTTTTAAGTGAACAAAAACGGTGTGCACTGTGAATTAATTGTGAACTAATAGGGAACTTAGTGTGAACTTATCGTGGATCACTTTTAAACTAATTGTAAACTAATAGTGAACCGATTGTGAACTAATTGTGAACTAATTGTGAACTAATTGTGAACTAATTGTGAACTAATTGTGAACTAATTGTGAACTAATTGTGAACTAATTGTGAACTAATTGGGAACTAATTGTGAACTAATTGTGAATTAATTGGGAACTAATTGTGAACTAATTGTGAATTAATTGTGAACTAATTGTGAATTAATTGTGAACTAATTGTGAACTAATTGTGAACTAATTGTGAACTAATTGGTAACTAATTGTGAACTAATTGTGAATTAATTGTGAACTAATTGTGAACTAACTGTGAATTAATTGTGAACTAATTGTGAATTAATTGTGAACTAATTGTGAACTAATTGTGAATTAATTGTGAACTAATTGTGAACTAATTGTGAACTAATTGTGAACTAATTGTGAACTAATTGTGAACTAATTGTGAACTAATAATGAACTAATTGTGAACTAACTGTGATCTAATTGTGAAATAATTAATAATGATAGCGTGATCGCCTTCATATATTTTAAACAGGACAGGTCTCGTTGGATTTGTTCAAGGAAGACGACACGATGGAGTACATCCCCCAGAGGCCTAGAGAGAGCAGACAACCACAGACAATATGGCATTATTACCTGATCTTGACATTGATCGTACTTTTGATCGTTGGTGCAGCTTGCCTCGTTCGAACAGACCCCAAAGATCACAGAAGGTAAATCATCTGCAACTCACGCGTGGCTGCTAATGGTAAATCATATGTAGCTCACGTGTGGTTGCTAAAGATAAATGACACGTAAATCACGTGTGGTTGCTAAAGGTGAATGAAACGTAAGTCACGTGTGTTTTCTGAAGGTGAATGCCATGTAACTCTTGATGTGGTCGCTAAGGTAAATGACACGTAATTCACCTTTGGTTGCTGAGTTTAACGTCCTGGTGTCCAGCCCGGTGGCCACGACTGACAGTCAACTTAGAAGACAAACAACAACCTCATCATTGTAATTTTGAATCTGTTCACGAATAAATTTTAAATTCAGATATGTGTCGTCTGGTATGAAAACAATCTTTAACTTACATTTTCGTCTATTTACTGACTATTTTTAATATTTCCAGAAATATTTTCTTATTTTTAAAAAAAAATATAATTGTTTATGTTTTAAATACGTGTGTACGGTCATTTATGTTTAATTTTTGTTTTGGAACGTTATAGACTGTGAACAAGCAAACAACGAAGTTTGATTATGGCCACATATCAAAAATTGACATAATGATTTTTTTTTCGAAAACAGTATTGTTTATCGTAAAGGGGGATGAACAGGAAGTTATTGAGAGGTTGTATGTCATGCGCAGGAAGGCAAGTGAAAGAAATCAAATGGCAATATGTGTGTTTTCATTATTGCCGCTTGACTATCAAACAACATCTTGATGTTGATTAAACAAATCTGAGTGGACTATAAATGTGAAGAAGTTATTTGACAATTATGTTTACTCTATTTTGCAGCGATATTGTTTCATACTGTGTCTCTATATTCAGTTAAAAATAACTTGTGTGATGCGAGTTCATGAAGCTTTGGCCTCGCGCTTTTAAGTAATAATAGATATGAATGTGGATAATCAAATTGTACAACATAATACTACAGCAATAATTACAAGCAAAAACGTTATTACGCAACCGTTACAGTGATTATAATTAAAGAAATTAAATAATCCATCAAAGTAACACAAGGGTTGGCTACATAAATGCACTTGTCTATTCAAAGTAACACATGCACTCTGCAAGCTCTATCTTTTTGTCTAAATTGTCGATTATTTCTCTTTTTGTTTCAAGGTTGTTTTCAATGTACGACAAGCCCGAAGAGAGGTCAGATCAACCCGAGCATGCGTCAAGCCCATCCTACTCTGACCGACTTTCGGAGAAGCTCCCGGAATTTGACGTGGAGTAGCTAATGACCCTTGGGACACGTCATACTTGATGATTCCCGATTAACCGTTACTGCACGCCGACAATTTTTGACGTGCATCCATGCAACAAGGCTGTAGAAATTTCAAGCGGGCAAACCAACCCATTCTGAAGAAAATGATCCAAAAAAAAAAAAAGAATGGGTTTGAGAGTTTAAAAACAGAAAACATGGTGCTTTAAAATGAATCCTGTCCCAGGGCGCTAATCTTGTCCCCGGGCGCCAAACACAAGCTACGCCTCTGCTAGTGCATCATGCTTTTGAATGAAATGAACTGAGCTTGAATTATTGATTAAATAGAACGTCTACTAGCGATACAACTGATTCCATGCCTTTGAAACTATGTATATATATGATTATGAAATCATAATACAATACAATCAAAAATAAATATTGCTCTTTTTGAATTAGACTGATCAAGCAAAAAAAAGAAAGAAAACTATTTAATAGCGGTTCGTCCGCTTACCTGCAGGGCAACCCCGACACCCAAACCCTATAACTCCCAAACCCCCAACCCCTACCCCAAAACCATCAAACCCTACCCCCACCCCCTCAGACCCCAAAGCAATCAAACCCTACCCCCAGACTTCAAACCCCCATCCCCTAAACCCCCAACCCCAACACACGACCCCTGTAGCGCCCAAAACCCTACCCCAGCCCCTACCCCCAACCAATCTAACACTCAACCCCTACCCCCACATCCTCAAACCCACAACCACAAAACCAAACCCCTATTTCCATCCCCCCACCCCCGCAACCCACAACCCCTACACCCAACCCCTCAGACCAACATAAACAATATATCTCTATCTATCTATCTATCTATCTATCTATCTATCTATCTATCTATCTATCTATCTATCTATCTATCTATCTATCTATCTATCTATCTATCTATCTATCTATCTATCTATCTATCTATCTA